>OX465262.1:15926536-16058146 GCA_949987775.1 Aproaerema taeniolella
TTGCTAACGTAAACCATACTTCTTTACAGTTCATCATCGTGTCACTAAAAGACGGAATGTTCAACAACGCTAACGTATTGTTCCGCACCAGATTCGTCGATGGGATGTCATCAGTACAGCGAACTGTCAACCCTAGGATGTAGACTTAAATAATAAATTAATAAGACAATCTTAATACAGTAGAATCTCACTAATCCGGCACTTCAATAGACCGACACATCCAATAATCCGGCACCCCCCGCCTGCGCCATCCTCACCTCTCCCTACGTCAGACCTCAATAAGTGATTATTTTAAAACCATGTTATTAGTTAATTGTGAGATATTAACATATCTGTTTGTTAATATCTCACATGGATACATGGATACAGATACATACATTGTACTCTCTTCATGGAGTGCTTTATTTACTATGAGTTTTTCTATACAATCCAGTAATCCGAACATTCCAGTAATCCGATACCGTCTGGTTTTTAATAGTGCTGGATTAGTGAGATTGTACTGTATTTGTATTATATAATATTTGTATACTTACTTTATACTTGGCTTGTGGTTATCGATACTTATGTTGCTGAAAAGTAAAACTTTGTAAAATCAACGTGTACGAGTATTTGCGATCAGCAGCTCGAGCACGATGACGACAAACTCTTGCGGTGCGCCACTCGGCTGACGGTGAAACTTCACTTTGATTGCGCGAGGGTAACGCGCAAAGACTTGTCAATGTGTTATCAATGTTGACATTTTGACATAGGACCGCGGCGCATTACGCGCGCGAGCACATCGTGCTCGAGCTGCTGTTTTAGTATTTTTTGTATTTGATTCAATATATTTTTTAAATTAGAAGAAATTACCTAATTTTTACATAAATATTTTCCCCGACTAGGAGTCTTCAAGACAAGTGAGCAATTTTCGGAAGTACCTTCAGAATCTGGTAGCTGAAAATTGGCCATCGGCCCAGGCTAGCAAGTATTCTTATGTTAATAATACGTATTAACACTGCTTCTCTTTACCAGACTTTGGTTACTGAGAAAATAAGTAAGGTCTAGCGGCCCTGGGATCTTGGTCTATTATTAAAAAATAAAAATAAACATGGAACTGAACAACCCTCCCCAAGGAACCTATATAAAGTTCTGAAGAGAATATTTCGATTTCTCAACAAAGGCATATCAGCTGATCGCACAAGTTGTATGGAGCGGCGAATATTTCGTTTTTCATATGTTCACCTATGTTACTTGGAGAAAGTTGTACAGTTTTATGGGCTGGTTCTCATCCTTAATCTTCGCTTAATTATATAAAATCATCCAAATGTTAGCAATATATTTTTAGTTCATAATTAATAAAATACGGTAATATTTGTATACATCTAGTTTTATTTATTACTAGTTGATGACATCATGCTACCCTGTTAGGAAACCCTTTACAATAGACATAGAATTATGGTAGTAGGGTCAATGTATGTATTTAAATCCTTTAATGTATGTTTGTATGTATTGAATGTCATCATCATCATCATATCAGCCTATTGCAGTCCACTGCTGAACATAGGCCTCCCCCAAAGTGCGCTACTTTGCACGATCCTCCGCTTTTTGCATCCAGCCACTACCCGCTGTCTTTAGGACATCTGACCATCTGGCTGGGGGCGTCCTACACTACGTTTGCCAAGACGTGGTCTCCATTCGAGAATCTGTCTACTCCAACGCTCGTCGGTTCTGCGACAGACCCATAGCTCGTTGAGCGACGTGCAGTCGGTGGCTCAGCCACACTGTCATGTTTCACGTATGGTATTTAATTTAAGTAACATCCTGAATGTTCCATAAAATAAAGTAATGTTTGCGTGATAAGGTATCTACCTAGCCTAACCTCCAGTGAGATTTTTTTCTCCCAATCAATGCTCGTTACCCCAATATACGACGTGTAAGGAACAATTTAGCAAAAACTAAAACCTTGAATTGAGGTACTGAGAGCAAGAGTTGTAAGCCATATTTTCACACCTGAATAAACTTGAGTAGTTGTGACTGTGTCTAGTAAAAGTCCATAAGAGCGATTAACATAGCTTATTATTACATTACATTTTTACCCTTAACGACTACCCTCAAAGTGGTCCCTTTTACCAGACAGTCACAAATAATAATACTAGGAGAGTAAAAATATTTAAAAAAATGAAAACACATTGCGATTTTATTGTTCAAACAAGATAAATAAAAAAAAGTAAATAAATTTTTTTCGAATTTTTTTTTAATTATAAGATGGATTAACTCTTGACCTCAATCTTGACCAAGGTCATAGATGAGGTCGACGATGGAGCGAGTCAACCCAGAAAATGCCTAAGGCATTGGTACTCCTACGCACCGACGCGACGGATATCATCGTAATAAAGTCCGTAAAAGACACACATAAGGAGTCAGAAAAAAGTTGCTGACGCCATTTTTGCTCTCAACGCCTCAGTTCAGAACATAATTTTGGTCCCTTGTCGACAGTTATAATAAAACATAGTGTATTTAAAAAAAGGCTGCTTTGTTGCTAGGTAGCAATTGTTTGTAGGTATAATAATAACTATATACAAATAATAATAATAATCGTTTATTTCGGGTTACTGTGACCCATAAGTACAAAAACATCATTAAACTAGAAAAAAAAGACAAAAAAATGTAGATACTACCATATTTTACGTGTGATGTTAGTTATTTATTTACGTAACAGAATCCTTTGCATTTTTTCTTCAGAACATGTTAAGTATAAAAAAAAAAACTCTTGAATAAGGAGAGCTGTTTAATTTTTAACACGTAAACCTCTTGCCCCCTGTAATGCGGGACACCGGGGAATTTCCTACGGAGATGGGAGTATGGTTGCTTGAAGGAAAACCTTGTCATAACTCTTAACAAACTCGTCTTCTTGTAATTTCATTTCATATTTCTCGCGTCCGCCATTTCATGGGGGGCGGGAAGACTTACAGGACGAACATTGCATTTTGTCCATATGAGATTTTTACTAGGTAGTGATTTTTACTAGGTTAATAATAAATAATAATAACTCATTTATTTCAGGTATAAAATCCATAAATTGAAATAACATAAAATTAAATTACATAAAAATTAATATACTTACAAGAATAAAATGAATGATACGATAAACGAATGATGTTAGTATTGTTGTTTAATCCAAAGACGAAAGTTTTTCTATTAGTCTCTGTTTACTAAATCCATTTATAGTGACTTTAAATTAAGTAGTAAGCGAAATATTTAAATAACTTGAACCAATATATTTAAGGAACTCAACACATTTAAAAAGTGTTAAAGTATGTGTTTTCCCCGAGGAACATGGGTCGTAATATTAAACAAAAATACTGCCTCTCCATAAGAGTTATGTGATCAGCTGATTTGCCTTTGTGTGGGAAGTCCAGGTTACTCCATTTTCAATGCAAACCCGCTTTTATCACAACGGCACAGAGTGCACGCGTGTGGTAACCTGAGTTGCGGCGTCCGTACACACGGCAGCACATCAGGCTATACATGTTGACCCTGACGTCGCCCTTATCTCGCTCGAAATAGCGTCGGCTTTCGTAGTGCAAATCGGTAACCTGACTTGCTGCTATCTGTACCTTGGGTAAAGTTGTTTAGTTTTATAGCGACAATAATCAACCCTTAACCTAAAGTTCTGCTAATTAATTTAAAGTTAGGGTGATATCTAAGAAAACAAGTAAAAAAGACATACTTAATACCTCCTTAAAATCTGTCAAAAGCCAGACTACATCAACCTACAACCACATCAACAAAACGTTCACAGATTTAGTAACAAAAACCTAATTTCAAATACGTAAGCATACAATACTCACTCCAACACAGCCTTTGAGGGCCTACACAATCTTTATACATATTTTATTACAGTGAAGTGTGTGCAAATAATTTTTCCGTAGCCTTTTTAAATCATGCAACTCCTGTTCTTAGCTTTGTGCCTCTTCCGACTTCGCGAAAGATATATTACCTACTTTCCTATCTATATTATTTGTTTACCTAGGTACTTACTCGCCAGTTTTGTTCAATAATAATGATGTGATGTACTGGATAAGTTAGTACGACCCGTACGAGTTAACTTGAGATTCGGACCGACGATGTCAACTTCAATGATAAAATATCGAAAAAGATATACAAAAATATATAATCTTTGTTACGGATTCGTGTCTCGATTCTCTTTCGATATTTTATCATTCCGCACACCGTATACTTACCGAAGATAATATCGTCGGCCCAGGTATAACTGGTAGTCGGGTAATTAAGAGCGGTAGTGTGGTATGCATTTCCCTTTCGTGGTGAGACTGCATCCACAATCGTCACTGGCCGTTCGGCTCTATGCGAGTTGTTGCCACCGAAAATCTAATTCGATATAAATGGTTTTTAAGTTTGAAATGAAAATTGGAGATTTGGGAACAATATACTGAAGGACAGCAACTCGAGCAACGGGCCATTCTATGAACAATAGTAATGAGGGCCATTCGTAGGTACCTTTGTAATCAGTTCTCGGTAAAGTGTGTCATACGAGGAGTTCTCAAGTATATTGTGTAATCTTCGCTGTCAAGTAACTAATACAAGTTGTATATTGAAAAGTGTATGTGGAGTTTTTCAAAAGCAACATTGGAAACTATTAGCTATCAGCCCCTCCCCCAAAAAAGTGACTTATGTACATTGAGCTATTACTACTACGCTAGTACATAATACTTCAATACTTATGTAGTGGCTACAGCTTGCACCCTCTGCTAGAAATACAGTAATTTAGTAAGTTCCATGCTGGACTGGGAGGTTAAAGAAAAACTTAGGCGCTCTTTATACGCAAGCGACGGACGTGGCGCGGCGGTCAACAAAGCAACGTACAAATCTTAGTTTCTTTGCCGAAAATAGAAGCACAGAGACATCCGTAGCCTGACGACGACGGAACGACGGACGAAAAAAAACATTACTTATTAAGATTCATTTTACGTCGCTTTGATCGCCGTGTCGCCGTGCCTAATACAGCCATAACTTAAAAAAATCTCGCCCAGCCTACTCATGGGTTTCCGACGTTAAGTTTGACGAAGAGTTCCCCCACTATCTCTGCACGATGGCCGCTCTAGGCAGTTTTTTCGTGATTTATGCCTAAGCACAATTTGTGCTGGAGCGTTATGGCGTGTAAGACTGATTTATTGACTACGTTATGGCTGTGCTTGCAGACTCCATTGAATGTTAATTTAAGAGCTCAAATAGAATTTTTTTACTCGATTTTTTTAAGGTTACTGTCAAAATATAAACAGTAAAGTGTTGGCACTGGTCTCTCCATAGAGCTAGATTTTTCTGTTACGGGGGTTAAAAAACAAAAACGTCATGTTTGTTTCTAAAACTCAATTTTCCAAATAGATTGCATGAAGAACAATACACTTCAAATAAAGACCTACATACAAGGCCACTATAACTGTGCCTTTTTTAAGTCCACACGGCTCTCAGAGACAAATTTTTGAAACGATAGAATTCCAATTCGCATACGAATTGACAAGATTCGCGTGAGAATCTCATACAAATCTTGTCAATTCGTACGCGAATTGGAATTCTATTGTTTCAAAAATCAGGCCCCAGGTCACATAAAATCAACCGAAACATTAATAAAAGTAAATCGACCAAAACTAAAATTAAAACGCACACGTGAAGGAAAATGGGTTTTTCTGATAAATGTCAATGTTAAAACAGTGATCGAAAGGTTGTGATTGTAAGAGATATTGAAACAATATTTGAGTTATGTCGAATGATCTATTATGTACAGTGGTTTTAGGTAAGATTCCTTTATATGTTTTTTAAAGCATTGTGCAAACGGCGAGCAGTAACTTGAGATATACAATTATACATATACACACATCAACGCGGTCTAGGGATATTGCACGTTTCATACAAAAGAGGTCTGTTTGAGAAGCTATAAAAGCATAGTTACTCGAGATACATGGAGGGCTATAATTTTCAGACGAGCAAGTGCTAAACCTGCATTTTCAATTCTAGTCAATAAATTTTGTTTAACTTGAAATTTGTGAAAACGTGACAGAAAATAAAACGAAAACGCACTTCTTACCTGCTTTTTGTATGAAAATAGTCGAAATTACGCAATTTTTTTTTTCGTCACGTTTTCACAAATTTCAAGTAAAACATTTATTGATTAGAATTTTAAAATTCAGGTTCAGCACTTGCTCATCTCAAAATTATAGCGCTCCATGTATCTCGAGTATGCTTTTGTAGCTTCTCAAACCGACACCTCTTTTGTATGAAAAACCGTGCAATAATTATCCCTAGACCGTGTTGATGTGTATAGGTATTTAGTTAGAAACCTGTTACGAAATTGCGGTAATGGTGATATTAAAAATAAAATTATCATTCATTATTATCAACAAGGGTACTTTAGTGGGTGCCTGCTGTAGCCACTGCATTTCTTTTTAGTAACTCATTTTTACCGTCTAAAGGGGTTTATTAAAATTGTTTATTTTTATATAAATTGATGAAAGTAGGTATGTATGAAACTCTTGTCACTTTTAAATTTGAAATATATTACAAAAAAAAACTAAAAAGAAGTCCTGGGTTCGTTCCCCAGTCGGGGCGAACGGGGGAAACACGGACCAACCGCCCCCCCCCCCTTATACGCCTATGAACAAACTGAGAATCGTGTACCCAGTCCACGCGGGCGAAAAGCTCGTCAAGTATACAACTACACACAAAGTGGTGGCATAATTTTATCCACAGATGCTATCGACTTTCAATCGATTACTTAGTGAAATAAGTAGGTACTTTACAATACTCATTCTTTTTTATTTAAAATGGTTCTTCAACAGGGCTTCATTTTGCCGGGTTAAAATGGTCAAAAGCTGGCTTGTTCAGGCGGAAAAAAACAACTACACCACTTAGTTCGACAACTACTCAACCAATGACTAAACCAACCCGACGCACTAGAAAAACCGTAAGGAAGTTTTAACTGCTTTACTTTTTAATCGACTTCAAAAAAGGAGGAGGTTCTATGTTCGACTGTATATATTTTTTTTATGTGTGTTCATTGATTTTTCTGCCATTTTGTAGACTGATTTTCATTTTATGTTCGAAAGAGAATACTCCAAAAATAGAAAAATAAATACACTTTTTAAGGAAAAAAAAATAAACTGACTTCAAAAATCGAAAAATAAAGACAAAATCATATTATATCCTGATCTGTTTGAAGTCGGTGCCAAGCCAAATTAGTTCGATAGGCCCCATTCAAATCTATTATCTTCTTTGTCTTCCTAGAGTTGGTCGAGCGGTAGTGACTGCAGTCTACATCTTTTAGTCTACAGCCGAAATACGACCGATATAGCAAATCTTGGCTAATCGGTGAATGATATGCCGTAATTGAGTTTGAATGCGTCCTCTATTTTAGGTCACGTGTTATATTATAAAATGTTATTTGTATGAAAAGTTCAGTATTTGCACAATTTTTAGGCATTTACTGTTGCGGGCAACAATTTACTCTCACTTCGCAATTTTTCTGTAAAATAAAGTTTAACTATCACCGATTAACCAAGTTTCACCGACTAACCAAGTTTTGCCCTAATATACACATCAACACGGTCTAGGGATATTGCACGATTTTTCATACAAAAGAGGTCTGTCTGAGAAGCTATAAAAGCATACTCGAGATACATGGAGCACTATAATTTTCAGAAAAGCAAGCGCTACCAAGCGAACCTTAATTTTTAATTCTAATTAATAAATTTTGTTTTACTTGAAATTTGTGAAGACGTGACTAAATTGAAAAAAAAATTGCGTAAATTCGACTATTTTCATACAAAAAGCAGACAAAAAGTGCATTTTCGTTTCCGTCACGTTTTCACAAATTTCAAGTAAAACTAAATTTATTGAGTAGAATTGAAAATTAAGGTTTAGCACTTGCTTGTCTGAAAATTGTAGCCCTCCATGTATCTCGAGTATGCTTTTATAGCTTCTCAAACAGACCTCTTTTGTATGAAAAATCGAGCAATATCACTAGACCGTGTTGATGTGTGTATTTTTCACTCTTCTTTCGGTACGTTACTCATTCGGGGTACGGTACCCTTGATCATAATCCAGGATTCGGCAGATTAGGTTATTACAAAATAAATTACAATGGAGCGAGAGCGACTGCTATCTGTCCTTAAATGGAAATCTGACTGGACTGAATCATGGTTACACAGTCAGTTGCCTGAATATGCAGCATTCCTCGTAATGTTATTTCCCTCACCGAAAGAACATCGATTAGTATTCAACTAATTACATAAGTCAGAAAACGAGTCATTTCTAATGGTGGCACTGGGAATCAAACTCGGTACCTCTCGCTTACAAGTCCGACACGAAAAATATTATCATCGGTAGACTTTGACTCGAGTTTGACGGAGGGACGCTCCTAGCTTTATTGTATACTCAAGAGCACGTCAAGCTTGACACTCTGGACTTTGGACCAGCCCTGCATTGTATGGCGCGCAGTATAAATCAGAGCTCAGCTTAAACTGGTAGTGTAAAGCGTGACCTGCTCTTGACTGTACTATTTCTTCTAATTGTTTGTGATTTGTGTAGTCTTCTTCTTATCGTGTAGGTGTAGCCAAGTGTTTGGCGAACTTGGCTAAACCTGGTGTCTGAGTTTTCAAACCGCACAATGGCCTCTGACTTAGATTTAACGACTGAAGTCAATCGACAACAACCAGGACCGACAGCTTAAGGCGACTACAGCACCTAAATTACGATTTTATGATGCGTAGATAAGCATGACGCACTGCATTAAATCAAAGAAAAAAATACTACGGTAATATTCAGGACATAAACTAGATAAGTAGTTTGCTGAAAACATGATTCAGCACTTTTGGTTCGATAGAAAAAGCTCACAAAATCACCTCTAAATACCCAATATTGTGTATCTTTTAAGCTGTAAAAACGATAGTAAAATGCACACAGAAACATGAATTTGCTATCAAAATGTTCGTGATTGAACACGTGATTGAAATTGCGTTAAGTAGTTAACGCATTTTTCGATTTAAGCTGTTACCTTTCCATAAATCTCATTTTTCTAACTTATGTTTTTACGCACGCACGTACTATTATTTATTTATTCTGTGACGCACGCTTTCATAGTCACAGAATAAATAATAGTACTTCATAGTCCGTAAACTTCGTGTATCGACACTGTTCGCACTGCCGGCCCAGGCCTGTTGAGAGACGGAGATGGCACTACTCCTATGTGTGCTGCCTTTATCGGGTGTTGTAGTCGCTTTAAAGTGCCCTCCGAAGCACGGAAACGCTCGTGATAAATTGCAACTTTGGTCACCCATCAGGTTTCCTCCCACAGTGTACGTTGCTTAACTTCGCTGATCGGTTGAGATCAGCGAGCGCCACTGGGCTATGAGCGTTTTTGTGTAGTGAATAAATGTTATCTATGTCTAGTAAGCGGTGATAGCCCAGTTGGTAATGAGCCAGACCTCGAATCCGAAGGTCGCGGGTTCATATCCTGGTGCGGGCCTGTACCACTAAATTCGTCTTTTCGGATTTACTTGCTCAACGGTTAAGGAAAACATCGTGATGAAACCCGCCCGTCCAAGAAAATTATTTTCGAAAGACGAGCGGTCCCCCAACCCGCATTGGGCCAGCGTGGTGGACTATGGCCTAAATCCCCTTCGTGTTTCGAAGGGAGGCCCGTGCCCCTCGGTGGGGACGTATATGGGCTGGTAAGAAGATGTCTCGTATAAGTCACCCCAAATAAAGACACTCGATTTTGTATCAGACAGACGCCGTTTAAGACCATCGCCCCCGACATGGGTCATGAGCCTTACTGGTCTACCGGAGACTGGGTCTTGAAGTTCAGCTCAACAAGCCCAAGAAGTCCTACCGCGATTATGGTCTGTGGAAAACCATGTTCTTTTGCAGAGTAAGTTACATTACAGAAGTACTTGACGGCCGAACTAACGGCCAGTTTGGTCGAGAGGTAATGGCGCTGCCTCTCGATCGCCGGGTCCTGGGTTCGATTCCCAGTCGGGGCAAATGTTTGTTCTCGGGTCGTGGGTGTTTTTGTCTGCCTTTGTGCATGTTCCGAGGGACCCACGGCACAGTGTGGGGCTTTGAGTGTGAGCGTTTATTTATTGTTTACTTATTTAATTTCTAGTAAAAAAGTGATTTTTTTGCTATGTTACTTCTAGGTATAGTCAGCTAAAGATATACCTGATCCATTTATCTGTGAAAAAACGTAATTTTTTTAAATTGTATTCAAGCGTAGTAAGTAATTGTGTAACTAGAAAAAATTATTAGTGTGCAATTGGAATAATTGAATCATTTCGTGCAATAACTTTATCTTATTTCATAGAGGGGTAAATTAATTTAGAAGCTGACTGTACTTATGTAAGAAAGTACTCCTCCTGTCTTGTTATTATGAATCTTATCCCTTTTTTTTGTTACGCAGCCCTTATATATTATATACGTCCCCACCTATGGGCACGGCCTCCCTTCGAAACACAAAGGGGATTTAGGCCATGGTCCAGCACGCTTAAGCCCAATGCAGGTTGGTGGACTGCGCGCCTTTCGAAAACAAATTTTCTTAGACGTGCGGGTTTCATCACGATGTATTCCGTGCGGGTTTCATCACGATGTATTAATTAATGAGAAATCCGTACATAAATCTGGAAAGTCGAATTTAATGGTACAGGCCCGCGCCAGGGTTTGAACCCGCAACCTTCCGGTTAAAACTTTGGCTCATTTCTAACTGCGCTGTCATTAAAGTTCGACTACCTAATTCGTAACGTACGCTTAATATTTTTTTTCAGTTCGTCAAAAGTATGCACTTTGAAACCTTACTATGAATTGATAAGAGACGAGTACCGCAACCGGTTTGAAGAATTCGAAAACTATTGTGCTTTTGAAGCGGCTAATAGCGTATGCGGTGTTGATGTTGTGGGTGGTATGGGTAAAAAAGGTAGGAACTTGTTTAAGCTTTGCATTCACGACGTCTTTCGTGAATAGAAAGATATCCTATGTCACTCTACAGCGATACAACTCTATTCTCTCTCTTCTCTCTTCTTCAACCTATATGGCCACCCAATGCTGAGTGTAGGTCTCTTCCATTGTACCTACTCCACTCTCTTCGATCTTGAGTCTTTCGCATCCAGTTCTTCCCTGCAATCCTGGCAAGATCGTCAGCCCATCTCATTGGTTGTCTGCCCACGCTTCTACGCCCGTTCTAGGTCGAGGCGATACAACTATCCCTGTGTTAAATATCACGTCACCTCAACAAACACTTTTTCTCATTTATTAATATTAGTACGGATGTATAGGATATTGGTTGATCTAAAATGTATGATTGTATGATAGTTTCCGCACAGCTCTCGAATGGGTAATTATTTTTTGGGTTGACTATTCCAGAGCCAATGTCCTCCCAGAAGTATCTACTCAAGAATCTTAATGTTCTTGCATGCCTCTGGCAGGCAGGGACTGAGTAGGAAAAAGACTTTTTAACTAGAAGAAATATAGTGTTTAGACCATAGAATACTAAGTTCTTCCGTTGAAAAAAAAGGAGTTTCGCTACCTAAAAGAAAAATCGTTTATTGTCACATCAACTAATAATCATGTTTATACTATACTAGCTTTTCGCCCGGGACTTCGTTCCCGTGGAAATTGGGGAAAATCGTGTACCCTATGTTCAAGGATTCTAATGGTGAAAGAATTTTTCAAAACGGTCCAGTAGGTTCGGAGCCTATTCAATGCAAAGAAACAAACAAAAAAATCTTTCCTCTTTATAATATTAGTAAGTATAGGTGATAAGTTGATAACGATAACTATGCGATAACATGAGAAAAGGGTTCAATAAGGTCACTTTGTGCTGCAATAAGACCGGGTTCCATGCAGCCCTGTTTTTCAGTTTGGGACCATCCATAAATTACGTAACACGTTAAGGGGTGGGGAGGGGGTCGACAAAGTGTGACATTGTGTGACAAGGTGGTAGGAGGGGTCATAAGTTTCGTGACGTCACATTTCAAAATGTATTATGAGTATCAAAACGCGTTAACTATTAACGACAAACTTAACCTCGGTTGAGACTAGGGAATCCAATCCCGCACCTTTTTTGCGGGATTAGTCGTGCGGGATCCCGCGTTGGATGTTTTTTATTATTAAGAACTAAAAGTTTGTAAAATGGGCTCAGACGATGCTCTGATTATTTATTAGACAGTAAAGCCCCATTAATAAGTATTTTAAGATTTTTCCTATGGAATACGTGACTTTTCTATGGAGTTTTTTTAAAAAATAATGTTGTTTTCTGTCTTTATTTTACAGCTGAATATAGTTTGAGTTTCTATTTTGTGTTATGTGGATCCTGTAGGTATTGAAACAGAACAATCGAACAATATACATGTAATTCAGATATGAGTCATTTTTTAAAATAACTCACAATAATGTCTATTTGAATATTTTTAACTATAATTTATTTTTGAGTCTGAAATTAATTTTTCAAAACTGCGGAAAATTTAAATATCCGAAACGCGTTGCTACTGGTAAGAGTAAATATTACGTCAAAGTTCATGACAACAAAATTACTTAGATGAATTTATTAATACTTGTATATTGGTTGGAGAAGTTGGTTATATTGGTTGGAGTTCCATGATGAATTAGTTGAAATTTTAGTCAAAATATATTAAAATCGACAAAATCACGCTAATCGCACCAAAATGGTGGCCGTTTAAAGTACCTGTTTCAGTTAACTACTTTTAACTTTCGAAAAAAAAACTTATAATTGCTTTTCATAGTAGATATTTTTTAACGATTATTTAGCGATGTAAGTTATTTTTTTATTCTTTACTGTACATTAGCATAAGTTATACAAGTCATAGTATAAGAAAAACAGCACAAAGGCGGAGTTATCCCACAAGGGGATTTCTTGCAGTCAACCCAATCAAAATAAAATAAAAATAAAAATAAATAACCGAACTAAAAAATGGAAAATAAATAATAGTTTAAAAAAACTAAAAAAACACGCTTTTATTGCTAACCGAACTAAAAAGTAGAAAATAATTTTTAATTACAATCAGGATAATTCAATTCAGAGTAAAAAGCGTGGGGTGCATTTTACAATATTTTCATAACTCTCTCATCATAGATTGTTGTCAATAGAATAATTTTAACATTCAATACATCAAGCACCCCACGCTTTTTACTCTGAATTGAATTATCCTGATTGTAATTAAAAATTATTTTCTACTTTTTAGTTCGGTTAGCAATAAAAGCGTGTTTTTTTAGTTTTTTTAAACTATTATTTATTTTCCATTTTTTAGTTCGGTTAGCAATTAATCCTGACGATCCTAATCAGGATAATGTAAATTTTTTATCGGGTTATTGCATTGTCATCGGCCCTTAACACGTGTGCAAAGTTTCAAGTTGATCAGACGTCTAGAAACCAGTGAAAATTAGGCTCAAAGATTCCGTTACATACATACATACATACATACATACAACCCGAGCTAATAAAAGCGTGTTAAAAATACACGCATATTCCGTCAATTAATTATTGTTATAGAAAGTAATTGTGTCATTTGTGTCTTAATTGTTATGTGGAAAGGTACGATACAAAGGTATAATTATTTTTCTTGTGAAAGTTTTCATACTAAGTTAAACGAGTGAAAAATTCCTTTGGTTATTATTAAAAACGAGCGTGAGTTTAGTTTATAAAGAGTTTAAAAGTTCAAGTGAAGTATGGAAACATTTTTTAAGACTAATAAATGGGCTTAAAACAAATAAAATACCAAAAAATCTTAATCCCGCAAATCCCGCGGGATCCGCGGGATTGATGACCTCAATCCCGCAGGCGTGCGGGATCACGATTTTGATGCGGGATTGGATTCCCTAGTTAAGACTGTGAGTTTTGAGTTCCCAAAAAAATAACAACTCTATTAAGTACTGCTTTTATGAGAAAATTTAAAAAATGGAAAATATACAAAATATGTGACGTCACGCTAGGCAGGGGGGAGTCTTACAAATGTGCCCAGCTGGGACAAGGAGGGGGGAGAGGGTCAAAGAATCATGAAATTCGTGTGACGTAATTTATACGTGTGTGTACTTACTTTCCCGTTTCCCTGATGTAATGGTATGAAATTAGAGTCACCCCATGCACCTTTCAGGTTATATATATCTCCATTCGGGGCCATGTAATCAAAATGGTCCCTTTGATTTGTATGACGGGAACGACACCACTCTTGCAAAACAGCGTTTGGTTGAACAAAGATATATATTGAAGAAATTGCCACAGGTTACGGCGTGGCCTTGGATGTGGTATTGTTGCCCGACGGCTTATGAAGACTTGCGGTATTGATAAATACAACAAGATAGCTCTTCCGCTGATCAATGGCGTTAGAAATCTGTGTAATCTGTGAAATCTCTGTTTTTGTCAAAATTCACCCAGAGATATTTCACTCTTAAAGATGTTTGCAGCTTCAATACGATACCCGAATAGACTCTTATTGATGAACCCGAAGACTGATAAATGTGCTGAGGATTGTTATTTCATGTGTGTGAAATTGTATAATCACTTACTTGACTGTATTAAAATCTTGACATTAAATAAATTTAAAAATAAATTGAGGACAATGTTACATCTAAACTGTTTTTATAGCGTGAATGAATATTTGACAAAGAAATTGTAATAATCATATAATATAACTAGCTGATGCCCGCAACTTCGTTTGCGTGTTAATTTTTTTTTATACAGAGTACACAGATTGAAAACATCTATCTTACGTGATTTAGATTTTTACATACATTTTTTCCCGCTAGTCCCGTTCCCGTGGGAATTTTGCAATATCCTGTTGCAACTAAGCTTTAAGTTTACTAAGGTACCTGCATGCCAAATTTCAAGCGTCTAACTTAAGCGGTTTAGATTTTTCATACAAAAGGTTTTTCCCGCTAATTCCCGTTCCCGTGGGAATTCCGGGAATTCCTTTCTTAGTGCACCTCTACGGTCCTAAGCTACGTCCTTTCCAACTTTCAAGTGCCTACGTTTAGCCGTTTAGGCTGTGCGTTGATATGTCAGTCAGTCAGTCAGTCAGTTTCTCCATTTGTATATTTAGATGAATTGGTACATATTATGACATTACTAATGAATTTGTCATAACATTATTAAACTTGTATTCTCGTTCTCTGCCTCATCATCATCATCATCATGTCAGCCGCAAGTCGTTTACTGCTGGACATATGCCTCCCCCAGGGATCTCCACCTCGATCGGTCCTGCGCCACCCGCATCCAGCGGCTTCCCGCAATCTTTACCAGATCGTCGGTCCACCTTCCTACGCTACGTCTTCCGGTACATGGTCGTCACTCGAGGACTTTTCTGCCCCAGGCGGCCATCAGTCCTACGAGCAATGTGCCCTGCCCACTGCCACTTAAGGTTAGCAATTCTCAGGGCTATGTCGGTGACCTTGGTTCTCCTGCGTTCTCTGCCTATGGACATATATTTGCATGCTATCTAGATATAGTAGCTATGTGAGATTCTAAACATTGTATGAATATCAACCCTGTAAACCACATCCAAGCAAATAACTCGGCCGCGCGAAATACTCCGCGCTGGTCAATTACTCTTTCGTTCCCCTGGCAGTTGAGACAACTGGTTGCTGGGGCAGTGAGGCTAAAGCCTTTGTCAAGGAATTGGGGCGTAGACTGCGAGAGAGGGGTCATGATTCCCGCTCCGGAGCATTCCTGGTGCAAAGGTTGTCCCTTGCAATTCAGCGCGGTAACACGGCTAGCATTATGGGAACTTTTGCCCCAGGAATGAAACGGAGTGGCTTATTTGATTAAGTTAGGTTTAAGACTAAAATTGTAGTATCAATTTGATTATTACCTTTATAAATTTTGACAGCGAATAAAGATTCATTCATTCATTCATAGACCCGAAGTCTAATTGTGCTAAAGATAAAGTTGCAGGATTCATTGCATGCTGTCACAGAGTCAGCATCCGATGAATCCTGCACTCTTTTTATAATAGCTAGGGTCCTATTGGGAAAAGTGTGCCAAAATTGCGTCGAGCAATGCCACTTGGCATGGCTACTCTACAGGTCAAACTGAGCTGAAAAAGCCCGTTAGCCAACCTTGGTTCCGCGACAGGGGGGAGGGGGAGGGGGTTAAAGTACCGAACTCCCGGCGTTAAGAAAAAAATATCTAGTGGATGTAATTGAGGTACAAAGTCAAGTTTGGTGTCGTTTTCGGATAAATCGAAGATGGCCAATTCATTGGCCATCTAATTTTTGTATGTTTTCATAGAAAAAAAAAATGCATAAAACTCTGCATTCCAAGTGTTAAAAAAATATAAACAAACCCCAATATTTTCAGATTTTTATATGGAAGATGGTGAACAAAAAATACTCACTAAAGGCTCTTTAAATGTAGATTACAAAAACATTAACATCAAAAAACTTATTACCTAATGGTAATGTAAAAAAAATAGAAAGCTTATTGCGGTATTCAAATATCTCAATCCCGGCGCTCGGGAAAAAATATATCTAGTGGATGTTATTGAGGTAGAAAGTCAAATTTGGTGTCGTTTTCGGATAAATCGAAGACGACAAATTTATTGGCCATCTCATTCTATAGAAAAAAAATAAAAATAGCTACAATTGTGCATTCCAAGTTTAAAAAACTATAAAAAAATCCCTTTATTATCAGATTTTTATATGGAAGATAGGAAAAAAAACTCAGTAAAAGCTCTTTATATATATTTACAAAAACAAACCACACAATTATCTTTTTACCTATTATTAATGTAACAAAAATATATTATACTTATCTACGACCATGTTCAGCACCATAGTACGAAAAGAGCTAAAAATGCAATTAATCATTTGAATGTGTCGATTTACATATCATATAGGGTGAAATAGAAATAATTGCGACTCTTGAAAGGAAAAACTGACTAAGCGCCACAGGGCTAAATTTACAGGAAAACAGTTTAACTTTTGCTTAAAAAAATAGGTAGGTACATAAATTATTTATTCTTTCAAGTATTTTTTTTCCTTTCAAGCGTCAATCTCCATCCTTCGAACCATGAACGTACTCATGAAAACAAATAATTTTCTTCAAAAATCAAAGCTGTGACGAATTTCCATTACCTGTTACATTGATAACACAGCAAAAATACCTACCACTAAAGCAGAAAAAAAAAAGAAATATTTTGATTTGGGTAAAACGGTGAGGATTTGAATGAAAAAGAAACATTTGCAGCTACCACCACACTTGCACAATTGAAATTCCTTTATGAAGGAGATTATGAGAGAGAAAAAATTCATCACTATGTATGATAGGTAAGGAATACAACAAATATTTCATGACAAAAAAAAAATGAAATTTATATTAATTAATATTACTTTTGACAGGTCGTGCCCATCAGAGACGGTGAATGAATGTCGAAAGTATTTGTTCACAAAAAAGGACAGGCAAATTGAAAAACCTCCCACAGAAGCTGCTCTCAAAGAACATATATTAAGGGCAGTTTTTCAGGGCGTGCACGTTTGGGGGCAATGCCTTATAAAACAGCAAACCATACCTTGACCTTCTGAATTTGGCTGGCAAAAAGAACCTGACAACGAAACTTGATTGCCACCTTGGACCCAAAAAGCCATAGCTGCTCAGACGTGCCTAGAACTTATAAGATGTAGGTGCGTTAAATCTTGCGGCACAAGATGTAACTGTTTTAAACGGCAGTTGAAATGCACGGAATTGTGCAAATGTGGTGGTGGCTGCAAATAATTTTTTTTCGTTCAAATCCTCACCGTTTTACACAGGTCAAAAAATTTCTTTTTTTTTAATTGCTTTGTGTAAGAATCTGCTTTAGTGGTATTTTTTCTGTGTTATCAATGTAACAGGTAATGGAAATTTGTCACAGCTTTGATTTTTTAAGAAAATATTTGTTTTCATGAGTACGTTCATAGTTCGAAGGATGGAGATTGACGCTTGAAAGGAAAAAGATGACTTGAAAGAATGAATAATTTATGTACCTATTTTTTTAAGCAAAAGTTAAACTGTTTTCCTGTAAATTTAGCCCTGTGGCGCTTAGTCAGTTTTTCCTTTCAAGAGTCGCAATTATTTCTATTTCACCCTATATGATATGTAAATCGACACATTCAAATGATTGGTGCTGAACATGGTCGTACATAAGTATAATATATTTTTGTTGCATTAATAATAGGTAAAAAGATAATTATGTTGTTTGTTTTTGCAATTATATTTAAAGAGCTTTAACTGAGTTTTTTTTCCTATCTTCCATATAAAAATCTGATAATAAAGGGATTTTTTTATAGTTTTTTAAACTTGGAATGCACAATTGTAGCTATTTTTATTTTTTTCTATAGAAGCATACAAAAATGAGATGGCCAATAAATTTGTCGTCTTCGATTTATCCGAAAACGACACCAAATTTGACTTTCTACCTCAATAACATCCACTAGATATATTTTTTCCCGAGCGCCGGGATTGAGATATTTGAATACCGCAATAAGTTTTCTATTTTTTTTACATTACCATTAGGTAATAAGTTATTTGATGTTAATGGTTTTGTAATCTACATTTAAAGAGCCATTAGTGAGTATTTTTTGTTCACTATCTTCCATATAAAAATCTGAAAATATTGGGGTTTGTTTATATTTTTTAAACACTTGGAATGCAGAGTTTTATGCATTTTTTATTTTTTTTATATGAAAACATACAAAAATGATATGGCCAATGAATTGGCCATCTTCGATTTATCCGAAAACGACACCAAACTTGACTTTGTACCTCAATTACATCCACTAGATATTTTTTTCTAAACGCCGGGAGTTCGGTACTTTAACCCCCTCCCCCTCCCCCCTGTCGCGGAGTCAAGGTTGGCTAACGGGCTTTTTCAGCTCAGTTTGACCTGTAGAATAGCCATGCCAAGTGGCATTGCTCGACGCAAAATTGGCCAGGTCTCCATACAACGATGCCCAATAGGACCCTAGCTATAATAAGTATGTTTAAGTATAAATTAAATTGTGATCACTAGTAAATAATATTTCAATGAACAGAAGTAATATTATATCTGCTCACCCCCTACCGGATGAGGATGATATTATGTTATCTATTAAAAATAAAACGTTTATTTCTAAAATTATGATTGATTTCATTGTTTAATTAGAAAATCTGAATTAGTATTTAGTTATGTAAAAAAATCATTAAGTAAATAATTTTTTTCTCATTTTATAGGGGGTTAGTTAAATTTGAAGCTGACCGTATAATGTGTGATCCAGAAAACTATAAAAGAATTTTTATTCTAATGAAAAATTCGGGCATATTTAAATGTTTCTTTAAAGTGAATGCTCACGGTCATTTTCTAGCCATGTCAGTTGTTTTTCAGTAAGTAGTTGTTTCATTGATAACTGTTTGTGTAATCATTCCTAAAAACGGTAGGTAGTTTAGTTGGAAAAAAAAGTTTTTTTTTTAAATAATAAACTATAATTAAAGTAAGTTCCTAATTACTTATTTGCAAACATAAAATACCAATCAACCACCTAAATACTAAAGTTCTCTTCTAATCGTCTTAGGTGATCAACATTTGGTTCTTGTGGCGAACTATGATTAAGAATATTGTTTTTAAATCCTTCGGAGTTCCTCTGAGCGGTCGCCATGTTGTTATAAACTTCGCGCGGAACGAGTCGGTTTTGCGCGCCAATTTTGACGTTTCCCGCGAGGGTACGTTCAAAAACTCGTTCATTGTAGTGTGGTGGCACCAAAAAAGGGGGTATAGGCACGTCTGGCTTGGGGATAGCTCCAAAGACGTTTCTTTCCATAGGATTGCTTACTGTTATGTTATTGAGTGACTTCATCCACTGTTGTTGCTGGGTTGGGGGAAGCCTGTTTGGGTAATTGAAGATCCACAGTCGGTCTCCTACGAACATTGGCCGAGGAGCCACTACACCTAGGCTACTGTAGTATTGTTGTGCTAACATCTCAACATCGTTCGTGTATTTACGTTTCCACTTCGTCCGTCGGTTCTGGAACCATATTTTTATCTGCAATTAAAAAGTAAAGGAATCAGCAAATAACCCAATTTTATGAAAAAAATAAGGAAATGAATCAGTAACATAGCACTTTGTTAATCTATTGGGATGGAGAGATAGAACGTTAAACACAGAACAGTAAATGGCTTTCCCCGAAGAGAATAATTTTATGCCTCTTAAATAGGACAAAGTGAAGTAAAGGTAAGTATGTGTGACAGACCATTGTACGGTTTACCCAATTTACCACACATAAATAGACGCTACAAATTCAAAAACAGTACAGTAACACTGTGATGATACCTTTCCCCGAACAGCATAGCTTTATGCCTCCTACATAGGAAAAAGTATAAAGGTATGTGTGACCGACCGACCATTGTACAATTTACCACTGTGGCCAGTTTCATGGGAACCTTTGAGCGGGGTGAACTTCGGTGGGGCTTTTTTGACTAGGGTTTTAATTTTGTATATATTTTTAGGTTTTCTTCGGGGCTGACGAAGCATGTTGCTGATTAATTTTATCTTAGTTTTTAGTTACGACGAAGCCTGTTGCGGATACGTTTTTTTTTTTTTTTTTATCGGTGATAGCCCAGTTGGTAATGAGCCAGACTTGTAATCCGAAGGTCGTGGGTTCAAATCATGGTGCGGACCTGTACCACTAAATTCGTCTTTTCGGATTTATGTACGGATTTCTAATTATCACTTGCTCAACGGTGAAGGAAAACATCGTGATGAAACCCGCCCGTCCAAGAAAATTTTCGAAAGACGAGCGGTCCACCAACCCGCATTGTGCCAGCGTGGTGGACTATGGCATAAACCCCCTTCGTGTTTCGAAGGGAGGCCCGTGCCCCTCGGTGGGGACGTATATGGGCTGGTAAGAATGGTAAGATTTTTTTATCGTCAAAAAAAAAACACTAGTTAGACACTCTTAGTTGTGGCTACGGAGGCTTGTGTGAACAGTGCAGTAACACTGTGATTTCCATCAAAATCTTTAGATGTATTGTGACATTGTGAGCCATGCAAGCCCAGTTGGTAAGGAGCTAGACTTGTAATCGGAAGGTTATCTGGTGTGGGTCTGTACCACTAAATTCATCTTTTCGGATTTATGTACGGATTTTTCATCAGTTATCATTTGCTCTGCGGTGAAAGAAAACATCGTGATGAAACCCGCACGTCTGGGAAAAAAAATTGTTTTCAAAGGCGCGTGGTTCACCAACCTGCATTGGGCCAGCGTTGGACTATTAGTCCCCTTCGTGTTTCCAAGGGAGGCCCGTGCCCCACGGTGGGGACGTATATGGGCTGTTATTGTGACATATAAGATAGTCAGAAACCTGCGTTTCCGTAAGTCTAAGCTGCCTCGCGAGGCGCCCCCTGGCGGCCACAGATAGGTATCTGTTCTTCTCAAACTCTGCCTCCAAACTCTTGATCTGTGCTGCACTAAATGCGGTGCGCGCTCTCTTCCCACGGGTACTGCTGCAACCTGTAGGTACAAATTCATAATCATAAATCTTTACTTCTAAGGATAGTTTATGTAAGTTAAGGATATGGGTGACAAAAGTGGCAATTTATCACGAGCGTTTCTGTGCTTCGGAGAGCATGTTAAGCTGTCGTTCCCGGCTGTTGTCGATTGAGTATAGTCGTTGAAACGAAGTCAGACTTTGACACCAGGGTTAACCGAGTTCGCCATACACTTGACTATACACGATGAGAACAAGAAGGAGAGTTTGAATAACCCCGCCGTGCCGGCAGTGAAACAGTAAATGCAACAAAAAGTTTCTTTGGTTCTTACTAGTTGTTGACTTGACAGTAAGTGTTGGTTGATTATTGGGACAAGCGCATCGAGTCAACCCACATTATATTGTGAAAACGTTGCTATCCCCTCGATCCAAATCGCACCTATTTGTTACCTACAAAGTTCACGCATTTGGTAACCTTTTGTTGCAAAAGTTAACCATGGGGTCCATGGGGTGTGCGCGGTCGTAACATCTTATATGTGCTCCAAAATCATCATCCTTACCTGCTAGCGGTTCACCCTGCTGATCAACGGACGAGGCTCTGACGCAAGGGCGTCGCCAAGGGGGGTTAGGGAGGGGCAGCTGCCCCCCCCCCTAGAGGTGAAAAAACTGTAGCCCAAACAACCAAAGCAACCCAAGTTAGAAACGTTATTAATACAAACGCCAATTCGCCATTGGAGCAAAGACTCGCGCTACAAGTGTAAAACTTCATGCTCTTGACTGTACCTACAATTCTTATTTTTTTCATCCTCCATAATATTGACTTGCCCCCACCTAGGCCAAGGGCTGGCGACGCCCTTGCTCTGACGTATTGTAATACGACTTACGGTTGTAACCAGTGATGGGTTTCTCTACTTGATATTAGCAACTTCGCCATTCTACATTTCAATTTTGATTAAAATACTCAGACATTCTTAAAATCCCGACATCGTCACCGCCATATTTTTTTTTTCAAAGAATCAACGTGAACCATTGCCAGTCACCCTAACGTAGACTGGTAGTTAATGCCATGGGCATAAGTCTGCCTTGTACATTTAGTGCGTTTAGTCAAATAAGAAAAGAACTTTAAAATTTCTTTTAGCATGAGTAACAATGATATTACCTTTAGACAAATTCAAGACAGTAATTAAACAAAAACTTTGCAAAAAGGGCTATTACAAAATTTATGATTATCTATCAGACAAGCAGCCATGGGAATGAACTGCTCAGCTCTAGAGTTATTTCAGATTTAGTTAAAATTAGAAAATAAGAAAGTTGTAATGCGATTTAAAAGAGCACCATCAGAGTTTCTTGCCTGTTGTTCTTCTCTGGAGAAGACTGCACCTTTGCGAATAGGCGTAGAGTCAGTAGGGTCAAAAGACTAAATGCCTATGTATGTATTTAAATCCTTTAATGTATGTTGTATGTATTTCATGTAATCTTGACTTGTTTTAAGTGGCATCCTGAATGTCCTATAAAATAAAGAATTTTCTGTTCTATTCTATTACAATTAATTAGTAATTGCTGTTCATAATACGTTATCCTATTTTGTGTCCTAATCTAGAAAAGTAATATTAGGCCCATGGACCTAATAGCTTCATAATGAGTGTTCTCCAATCTATGAAAGTAAGTATGATAGGATGACAGTATCACGATTGTGTCGTTCGTAAAAAACTCCTATGCGTACTTATTTGCCGTGATAATCTTACCGAAAAAGACGAAATAAAAAATGGTTTAACTTTTAAGAATACCGTTTCTGCTGACCCTGTTTTTTATTATGTTAGAAAACAATAACAATCCGCGAAAGAGTAAATAAACTACATTTACCATAAAGCTTTGCGCACTGAAATAATATTTGTGGTATAAATTAAAGCGACTAAAACATCACACATTCAAAGCAGTGTAAGTCGAGCCAAGAGTAATATAAGTGGCGCCCATTAATTTTGAAAATAAAAAATGAGTGTAGGTCGTTTTACACCTTCCCGCACCATTTGACTCCGCGGTGCGGTGACTCCGCACTATTTATATGATGCTAATTGCTGGCTGGAGAGAAAGACGAGATTATTTTGAAATAATTGATTTTGTTTCTTTTGATGTGTTCGAAATTTAAATGAGTTGCTTCTTTGAAATTGGCGCCGGACGTTCAAAATGTGGAAGGAAATTGGCGTCGGTTTAACTTAGTTTATGTTTAGCAAAAAACTAAAAAAAAAACTGACTTTAATTTATTAGCTCAGTGCAAAAACTATTCATATCACGTCACACAGAAATTGATAGTACTTTTATTAATTATGTAACATTAAATAAAAAGAAGGAAAAATATTTTGTCGCAATGTTTGCACTTACACAATAAAAAAAAAAAAGTTTTTTTATAGTTTTGTGCAGATTCAATGTTTGAATTCGTATCATATCATACTATACAGAGTGAAAAAAAACCTCCTAGCTATATTCAAAATCCTGAACCAGTATCACTTACAGAACACGTTTTTTTTGGGAGGTATTTTTTTTTTCCTAAACGTACCTAAGACACCACTTGGGTGCATCCCCCGAACGCTACCCGCACCCCTCGCGTGCCTGGTGTAGGAGTAATGTCTACGAATGAACTATTCCCATTGAAAAAATATAAAAAATATAGGTATTTTTTTTTCATAATTGTGTTCTTTGAGTGATACTGGTTTAGGATTTTAAATAAAGCTAGGATGATTTTTTTCACCCTGTATTTGTAAAACAAAGTCCCCCGCCGCGTCTGTCTGAAAGCGATAAATTCAAAAACTGCTAAACGGATTTTCATACGATTTTCACCATGGATGGAGTGATTAAAGAGGAAGATTTATGTGTATAATTCAGTCCTGAAATTCCTACGGGAACGAAGTCCCGTGTGGGAAGCTAGTAGTGAAATAAAATACAAAGTCAATAAATTTCGTGAAACTCGCATCAGAAACATTAAGTGTCTGTCCATCTCTGAAAATAGGCGATTTATTTCACTAATGAGCGGGTTGTGAAAAATTTAAGAAAAATACGCGAGTCGCTAATTTATTTAGTATCTGACAATTAGATTATATTTCTTTCGTCTGTGGTTTTTAGTCGCATAACGTCTTCTTAATAAATATAACCGATGGTTCCGGACTTTGCAAACTGTAATTATTATTATGCTAGATTATCTAGCTATGCTAGATAATCTAGCATAATTATGCTAGATAATCTAGCATAATTACAGTTTGCAAAGTCCAGAACTAGATTACTTGGATAGTCAAAAAAGTATGGATTATTTCATCGATAATTCATAATCGAAAATGTCGAAATAGTAGATTGTTAAGCGAGGGTGGAAAGAATCAATTCCCGAGGTATTTAGATAGTCCGAGTAGGAATTTATTCTTTTACCCGTGTTAAACACTCTACTTTTCATTTCGAATATGAGGAAAATAAAACTGGTTGTCTTAACTATTTATTGATAATATATAATAATATAAGTAGTACCTATTTTTTTGAATTCAGTCACAGATATGTAACAAATTAGTAAGTATTCCGCCAATTTATGTCGACACTTTTTAAATTTTAAATATGGAACTCACCGCGTAATTGTTGCGGTGATCTCCATATTTAAATTCCGCTCAAAGAAGTTTGCGCTAAGTTCTTACTGGCTGTTTAGAAACTCACATGGCCGCAGCATTTTTTTAATTAGTTTTTTTTTTACATAAAACTCTTCACAGCTGACAGCAGTTCTATTTTTAAAGTTCATTCCGGCCCTTAGGTGGGAAGTAATTTGTATGAGATTTTCCCTCCCTATGGAGGGAAGCAGCATTTTCCACTCAATAATCAGATCAAAATAACACTACTTTCCGAGTATGAGAAATGAAAAATATGATTTCTTCTCATTAAAAAAGTTTGAGTTTAAAAAGATATCGCCAAAATGCATCTCTACTTATAACGATCCTATTATTTTTAAATTTTCTTTAAATTTATTAGAGCTTTGGCAACAAGGCCATCAGCTTAAAAGTAAACAATACGATCTTATTATTCACGACCGAAGTTCCTTTGTACGCTGCAGCAATAATCTATATATATAAAAGAAAGTCGTGTTTGTTACAACACTTATAACTCAAGATCGGCTGGACTGATTTTGATCAAATTTGGTATGGAGGTAGCTGATACCCGGGATTAACACATAGGCTACATAATTTTCCGAAATTCCCACGGGGACGAAGTCCCGGGCGTAAAGCTAGTCTATATATATAAAAGAAAGTCGTGTTTGTTACAACACTTATAAGTCAAGATCGGCTGGACTGATTTTGATCAAATTTGGTATGGAGGTAGCTGATACCCTGGATTAACACATAGGCTACATAATTTTCCGAAATTCCCACGGGGACGAAGTCCCGGGCGAAAAGCTAGTAGTAACTAAATGCATTTATCCCGATTCCTGATTCATTTGAAAAACCAACTTCAATATAGTAATTTGTGATATATACATACATACGCTCACGCTTGTTATCCCTAACAGGGTAGGCAGAGCATCAGTGGCTCTGGCGAACCACTTGATGCCACGTCTGACACACATTGTGAGGGTTTTCAGATGGAACTGTTGTATAATGGTGCGAAGGGTGAAAAGTTGACTGCCTTTTGAAATCCTCACATCCCACTTACAGATTCTTATAGTAAGCTTAGAAAGAGTTGGCAGCTGGCACATTCCAAGTTTTTCTTTCACTCCCAGTGCAGCATGGAAGCATAATGTAGTCACAAGTCACGAAAAGCGCAGTGCTTGACCTCAAATATCGCAATTTGTACCTCATTATCCACATTCCATAAGCAGACAACCAAGATAAAATATTTACCGACTCAAACTAAATCTTTAATCTCCCCCCTAGTAATTACTCAACGTGAAACAAAAAAAAAACAAACATGAAAAGAGACTGTCATGGCTGAAAATTTAGTAAGTGGCCAGGATCATTATGAAGCTGTAAAGATCTATAATGAGACGGCGGATGGGAGTTTCAGAATCATCGGGCTCGTCAACTGATTGAGGAGTTTAAAAAAAACAATGGGGCAAGTGTGTGGCGTTTCTATCAATGAGAGTTCCGTAGATACGATAACCGTTTATAAAATTTTCAAATACGTCAGAAGTCCATAGCTTTCTGAATTCGTCGTTTCTTTAGCGATTGCTCTGGTTAAAGATTTTGAGTAGTTTGGTCTGCATACGTATTTTAGATAGATAGATAGATAAATAAGTAATAGTAATATTTATTTACATTATTGGTGTATTTATTTGTTTGTGCTTATGTGTGTGTATGAGTGTGGTGTGCGTATGTGTATATGTGTGTGTATCGGTATCTAAGTAATTTCTAATATAAAATTATCTCACGCGTCCATGTTAGCCGGGCTGAACAAATTTAATCAAGTTTTACGTACAGGAGTAACTGGGACTTATGGAAGAACAGCGCTGCCCAGTGGCAGCACACGCTGAGTCAGCACCCTTTTTTTATACAGTGTTTCCTTTGTTGTGTCTTAACTACATATTAGTTATAAGTTTGTTTTGTTTTGTTGTTATTAGTTTGTCCATTTAACTGTGTATAAATAAAGCTTTTATCTTTATCTACTTAAGTGGGGCTGCTTTTCAATGATAAAACTTCGTCTTATCATTGAAAAGCAACCGATCTAACTCAACCAAAAGTCTCTTACGCAAAGAAGAAAGTTTCCATCTTTTAAAAATGTCGTACGGAACCCTGTTTCTGAAACAATCCGGTCGGAATGAGACATCGCCCGCTGACAGGTGGGGATATATTGACGTTAATTGCTCTACGCTGTCGCCCGAGCTTGTTAGTTGCGCGCGCGCAGAATTAAGGTGCGGTTTCAATGGACGAGAAAATCATATTGAGCGATTTTAGATTAGTTGGCGATACGATACTCTAACACAATGATAAACTGTCACATTTTAATAAAGACAGTTATATCAGAGCACAAAAGGCGGCCATATTGCTAAGAAGCAATATCTTATCGGCCTTTCGCCCACGATACAGCAAAACCAATCGCGTCCCACTTACTGGCTTCTAGAGTATGCCTATACAGGGTTACTTTTTAATCAGTACACAAATTTTTCTTACGGTGTCAGTAACGTTGATAGAACGTAAATAAGAAGAAAAATTTTTTTTTCCAAAATTTTCAGATTTAGATACCCCTTTTTAACGTCTTAGAGGATGAATTTTGTAAAACGCAGAAACAAGGGTGTCACAGATTGTGTTGAAGAGTACCATTACCAAGTTTCAAGTCAATTGGACGAAGTTATTTTTTTTTCATACAAAAAAATTGATTAATTTTCATGCTTCAGACGATCCAGCTTGAAATGTTTATATGAAACGATATAAAACAAAAATATACGGGTCTGTTAAATTTTCATAAAGTTTACGTACAAAAAAATTGTGTACTGATTAAAAAATAACCCTGTATAGGAAGAGTTGGCAGCTGGCACATTCCAAATTTTTCTTTCACTCCCTGTCCAGCTTGGAAGGATGTCTTAAGGTCTTAAGCTATTGGGAACTGCATGTAACAGTGAATAAATGATTTGTCTGTCCTTCTGTTTGCCTGTCTTAAGTAGAATATTTTGTTAAATCAAAATAAATGCGAACTAATGTACATAAATTAGATTTTCAAGCTAAATATATATCACGATTTAACGAATATTGAGATCGGTTTCATCTATGTATTTAGATAATAGTCACAACTACAATGCCCTATCAAGTTTTCAATTCCTCGACGGATTTAGTTGCTCGATGAAAACGTACCTTTAAACTCGGAACTAAATATAAACAACTAATTAATTTATTTGCGATGTGGTCGCGCCCGATTTGATAGATTAGTTCGTACTTCTAACAAGCGAGAGTTTTCGCTTACGTTTTGTGTTAGATTTATTTTTGCAAATAAAATGGAATTTAGTAACATCCTTTCACAAACTTGCTTTATGTGGCACAGAAATGTAGTCTGTGTGTAACAGCGGACTGTGGTCTAACGGCTAGCGGGTCGGATAAGCAAGAGATACCGAGTTTGATCCGAGTTTTTTAACGCCGTGTGGTTATCGGTTGAGAATAACACCACCCCATTTCTTTCCGTGGGTGTCGTAAAAGGCGACTAAGGAAACACAAATGAGACCTGCCTCCTATTAATCCACTCCAGGCAACGACACCTCCATTTGTTCTGAATCTGAGGTGTCGTCCTATGGTCTCATGCGGTGTGGTAGGCTCTGTGAAGGGCCATCTGGTTCGCGACCACCCTCCTATCGAAGTCCGACGCCAAACAGCTTGCTGTGTTCCGTCGGTGCGTAGGAGTACCAGTGCCTTAATAGGCGTATTCTGGGTTAGCTCGGTCCATCGTCGACCTCATCTATAACCTTGGTCCAGATTATAATAAAAAATAAATAAAAAATCCCCAGTGTCGCCATGCTGAGTTAAGTTAGCGAAATAGGGGGTGATTCTCACCACGACACTGACCAACTTTACCCAAGAAAGATGTAAAATCTTTAAAAAAATTCGACTTCCAAAGACAAATTAGCTCATCGCACAAGTTGTATGGAGAGGCGAAGATTTTTTCACATTTCGACCTATGTTCTTTGTGAAAAGTATTTTAGTTTCGTGGGCTGCATCACATAGATAGATAGATAGATAGATAAAAACTTTATTCACTGCTATTACAATCATTGTCAATAATAATAATAATATTATAACTAAGTATTAAGTAAAACTACAATTAAACAATAAGTAACGCAGTGAAAGGGCGCTGACTCAGCATACGTACTGTGGGTAAACCAGTTTGGATTTCCCACAGCGCTGATCTTCCGCCAAGACCCGAAAAAGTGACAGAAGAGCTTATCAAATGGTAAGAATTTGAAAAATGAAAAACATACATAAAAATAAATATACTTGTCAAGCAAAAAACATTCACATCCTCTATTTTCGGTATTTAAGCCATTGATCGCACAGTATCCGATGCTCTTACGGTGAGGGCGGAAACACCGTGACGAATCCTGTTCATTTAGGCAATAGAATGTAAACATGATTCAATACGGTCAGGTTTTCCTATTAGCAGGGTCACTGAGGTCAGCTGGATCATGCCTCATCCTGGATCATGGCAAAGCGTGCCCCGAATAAGAAACGGAACCAAATAGGCACACGTTAAGGTTTTCCCTTGTTTCGTGGGTATACAGAGCTTTAGGTAAATCTCTTTCAACCTCTCGGGTGGTTAATTAGTCCATGAAACTGAACAACTTTCCCAAGGAACATAGGTCAAAATACGAAGAAAAAAATTTTGAGTTCCCATATGAACTTCATCAGCATATAGCACATTTTGTATGGTAGATCAAAAATTTGTTTTCGTACTTTGACCTGTGTTCCTTGGGGAAAGTTGTTCAGTGTCATGGACCCGAGAGATTGAAAGAGATTTACCTAAAGCCCTGAATTGTATTGTGAAGGAACTATTCAGTAAAGGTTCAACACATTTTCCGACTGAAATTATCACAAAACATGTCCCCAACACGAAGATATTTTTAAAACAATTTACGAAGCTTTTGTGCCGGATGCTCATTACTCACCACTGTAAAACATTTAACATGACAGGAGCCTCGTTTATACCGTTAAATATGAAACACGGCCAATCAACCGCGTGTGTGTTTCTCATCATTTCTTCAACACTATTATTATCATGAGGAGATATTTTTCTGTCACTATTTTGTTTACTAGTCGCGAGAAAGTTATGATTTTGTGGTCCATTTCTCTGATTTGTGATCGACTTCTAGAATTTAACTGCTCCTATAAGGCATAGGTTTAAGTTGGGATGGTTGAAATATTATCTTCTCTGGGGAAGACTGCACCTTTGCAAATGTAGACTCAAAAGAACGATTACATATGTATGTATTTAAACCCTTTAAAGTAATATCTTGAATGAACGAATATGTTTGTATGTAATGTAATTTTGTATGTTTGTATCCGAATTTTAGGAGGAAACTCAAATGGTTACCCATTCGGCTTTCATATTCTGTGCTTACTTTTTAAAACACTGCGTGATCCACATGCTCCGGCTTATCTCAGGGAACGCTTTGCGTTTTGCTCAGATGGCCGCGGGCGGGAACCGCGCAGTAACACAAGATACCTCATCGACCTGCCTGTTCATGAGACCAATTACTACACTAAATCCTTCACAGTGCACGGCGCACGCCTTTGGAATTCCTTGCCCAGTAGTATACGATCCGCGAAAACCTTGGTCACTTTCAAAACAATACTGAGGAGGCACTTTGATTCAATATGCAATTATCAGTTTATTTATGGCTGTGTGTTTTTGTCTTCTTTCAATTTTCCATAGAATGTCCTTTTTAGGGTTCCGTAGTAATCTACGAACCCTTATAGTTTCGCCATGTCCGTCTGTCCGTCTGTCCGTCTGTCCGCGGGTTTTCTAAGAAACCCTTGGTACTACAGAGCTGAAATTTGACATGGTTATACATATTAATCACGCCGACAGAACTGTAGAGTAAAACCTTAGGAAAAAATGTTTTTCGGGTGTCTCCCATAGACGTGAAAGGGCGATGAATTTTTTTTTCTCGCCAATATCATCAAGTGGGGTGTCATAGAATAGCTTTTTAAAAGATAGAAGGGGTTTACTAAGAACGTTTTTCGATTTAGCACTCCGTTTGCGAATCATAAATTTTTAAAGTGAAAATTTTTGTCAAACACAAGTGTCCCCCCCATCTACCAGCTAAACGGTTGTTTCTAAAAATGTGGAAAAATTCACAGAGGTATAATATGCATCAAATTTAAAAGGAAAACTATAAAACATAAGTTGGCTCTTCAAGTTTGCGAGTAATGGTAGACCAAGTGCCAAACATTGTTGGGATTAATAAGAATATATTTACTAATATTAGATCCTTGGTACTACAGAGCTGCAATTTGGCATGTTCATACATATTAATTGCGCCGACAAACAGAAAAAATAAAATTTTGTAAACAAAAATTTTTTCGGGTGTTTCCCATACATGTGAAAGGGCGATGGATTTTTTTTTCTCGCAGATATCATCGAGTGGGGTGTCATAGGATAGTTTTTTAAAAGATAGAAGGGGTTTACTACGAACTTTTTTCGTTTCAGCAGTCCGTTTGCGAAAAAATAATTTTTAAAATTTTTTTTTTTTAATATTTCACGAGCATGTAGATTTACGACGAAGTTTAGCCTAATCCAAAACAACTGCCATACAAAGTTCCACGCTAAAAGTGAGGCAAGGTCGAAAGCCAAGCTGTAACATATTGACATTTCATGTGTCGTTATAGGTTTTTGGGGGTGTTAATTACGAAAATGATATCAAAATTATACACAATCGCCACGCGACCTGCTCTTTATCACCAGCTCGAAATTATTCCTAACAATACTTTTGTTGCTAAAAAAATAAAAAAAAAAAATAAAAAAATAAAAGTAAAAAAAAATTCGCGCTCGCTTCGCTCGCGGATTAAATACTTCCATTCTGTTGTATTTAGCCCAAAACCAAAGTTAGTGTCCCCCCCCTCTACCAGCTAAACGGTTGTGTCTAAATATGAGAAAAAATTCTCGTTGGTAGAATATACAACGAAATTAAAAGAAAAACTATCACATATAAGTTGGCCTTTCAAGTTTGCGAGTGATAGTCGACCAAGTGCCAAACGTTTTTGGAATTAATAAGAATATATTTACAAGGTTCAATACTAAAAGTGAGGCGAGGTCGAAAGCCAAGCTGTAACATATTGACATTTTAGGTGTCGTTAAATAGGTTTTTGGTGGTGTTAATTACGAAAATGACATCAAAATTATTTTATCTGCAGGTCTATATTATTTCTAATAATAGGTCTCGTAAAAAAAAAAAAAAATTTTTTCGCTCGCTTCGCTCGCGAATTTTATAATTTCATTATGTTGTGTTTAGACCAAAAGTAAAGTTATTTCTGAAACTACAAACTCTTTAATACATTTGTTTTTTATAATATAGTATTTGGAGATTTTAACATCGACTATGACTAGTGATGGAAAATACTCAGCCTTTTAAGGCTTTTAATAAAGACTCACCTTATTTTTGACGCCTCGCGACTGATTCAGTCTTTTAGTTCTCAACCTTTAGTCATAAGACTAGCTTTTGTAGTTGAAGTCTTTTAACGTAAAAAATTGAGCTGTTACTTAAACAGCTTAAAGGACTTAAAAGACTGGCGACTCACTATCTGGGAAGTCGACAGTCGTAAGGTATGTGTTGATAGAATGTAAATATCTCATTTTATCTCCTTGTCAAATGTTATCAAAATGTATTTAGTGGTTTAGGCGTGAATTATTCCTTTTGGTTGATAGGTTACAAAAGAAATATTTAATATCACACACAAGCTGCGGCGCGATCCCTTTTACATAAAAGAACTTGAGTCGTTTAAGTCTTTTAGTATTTTGAAAATAACTTGAGTCGTTTCAGTTTTTAATCTTTTAATAAACTACAAAGTCTTATTAATAAAAACTCGAACTTTCAGTCTTAATTTTAGAGTCAAGTCCTGTAAGATGGAGGCGAGTCTTTGTAATAAGCCTTAAAAGACAGTCTCTTTCATCTCTAACTACGACCGTAACGATAGTACACCCGTTTTAAATGAATACGTAATGTAAACAATTTTTATACAACCATTTGCATCCACGCGAGGTGGTTATTAAACAGATGATTTTTTTTTCATTTTCCTTGTGGCGCTGGAATCTACATTTCTCCTTTAGTTACCTTCTTTCTTTGTGACCTCGTTTTTATTAGACATTATTAGCGATTTAACCGTCCATATGCTCGTAGAATTAAGAAGCCAGCTGCATATTTGAACCATGCTGCTACGGAACCCTACAATGCGCGTGTCCCGACACGCTCTTGGCCGGTTTTTATGTTGTCTCTGTAATGTTATGTTCAATGATGTTCATTGTGTAATTTGGTATATATTTATATATGTATATATATATATATATATCATATATGTATTATATTTTTTGTTCTATGTAAGTAGCATGTATTATATTTGCACCCACATCTACACGATTTGTTACTTCTTCTCCACCCCAAAGGTTGCCGATAAGATATTGCTTCTTAGCAATGGGACCGCCTTTTGTACCCTGAAATAACTTTTTGTATAAAATGTAACTATACCTTATCTGTGTTGGAGTGCAATAAAGTATATTGTGTATTGTAATGTAATTTTAACTTATTTTAAGAAACATCCTGCATGTTCTATGAAATAAAACTATTTTGAATTGAATTTGTAGGTAGTATACCTAGGTGATAGATCACCTAAAGCTTTAAATAATAATTCCATAGCGATTGGTTGATTCATTGAGGTTATATTTATATTACTAGCAATATAACCTCAATGGGTTGATTAGCCGACATTTCTTGTTCGTGACAAACACTTGTGTAAAAAATAGATATTGATTCTCGGGTTTGGACGTTTGACTGTTTGTTTTTATCTCTGTTTGTATACCTAAGGAATAACCATGACACAAGGAAAACCTTAGCATCGTCTTTTGTGTGTGGGAAAATAGAGGTAATACTCAAATCATGCATACTAAGGGACCTATAATGTCGTTAATAATAAAATAATCTGTGTAGATCTTTAAGTGCAGATTTAAGGAAAGGAAATTCTGCAGAATCATCAGTACTAAAGAACTCTGACGGTGGAAATCGGAAGCCCAAAGAACACTTAAAAGCGTTCTTGAATTGTGAATGCACCGGGCCCGAGAATGACATTGTCTCGTTGATGAATTGCTGCTAATTACCACGAGAGGTGTTGCTTGAAACAATTTCGAGTGATGACGTCGGACGCTCGTCCGCTCCTTCGCTTAGCTCCGTATTACAGAACGCGATTCAGACTCGCTGATTTATACTTGAGTAGCAGTCGTGTTTGTCATTTTGATAGTGAGAGAAAGAGACAATCAATACTTAAGTATAGATCAAGATTTGGGTCTCCTGTAATAAGGCCCTTAATTCTTAAGTAAGTGGTTTAGGGCTAGGAGCATTGTTTCCGCCTGTCTTTTGTTTGATTCATATACTTTCTTTGCCATAAGTTCGATTTAGAGGGGTTATTTACTTGGCTCCCATCAAAGAGCAATAGAGGAAATTATGATTGGCATAATAACTCTATAATTAAAAAAATATTGCTTATAACTTTTAAACGGCTGAACCAATTTTGATCAAATGTAGCTCAGAAGTCTCAGAACCATCTCGATAACGTCATCTTTCTAAAAAAAAACGTATCGAAATCGGTCCATCCGTTTAGGAGTTACGATGCCACAGACAGACACACAGATATACAGACTATAGATACACAAACACACAGATCCACAAGTCGAAGTTATCATACCCCTCTTTTTTTGTCGGGGCTTAAAAAGTACAGATAAAATCCGCAACACGATGTTATGGTCAAAAACTGAGGTCAGAATGCTGCTAAGTTGAAGTAGTGAGAGTGGGCTCTGTGTCTGTAGAATGCATATGTATGTACCGTTGTTGGGCGAGGGTAACAGAAGAATGGAGGCCGACAGGACGCAGAGGATGATTGTTGTTGTTTAATTTATCCCTTTCAGGAAAGGCAAAGGAATCTATGCCCAGACAGCCGTTGTCTTAAGCTTTTCTTCCGTGTAGCTCCCGCGTTGACCGTAAACCGATAGTGTTTTGTTTACGGAAAACTTTGGCGGCGAGAAGGGGCGTTCGATCACTTTGCGATCACGGGCGTTCGTCTTTGGCACCAAAAGGAGCGAATACAAAATATCACTTGAATTCTTCAATCACTACACTTTTTAAAGTTAGTTTACTGCACAATACACTATCACCATAATACATTAAACAACTATTTAATGTAGGAAACAAAAATTCAATCAACACAGCAACCGCTCACATCGAGTTCCCGCCAAAGCCTCTGCAGAGGATGACTTAAGAAAGTGTATTCCCAAAACCCCGTTGAAGTTGTCCCGTTACGGGTCTGTTGGGAATTTTCCTCCCGTAATCCCGTGACATTTAATACTAGTATAGCCATTCGGGATATGTTTGTATAGTCTGCGAAATCTTGGACTTGGAAAAATATGACTTGTGGGAGAAAAAATCCTTAACAAACCCGTAACGGGTCAACTTCAACGGGGTTTTTGGGAATACACGAAATAGAGACGGGGCTCAAACAACACAAGCTGCACAAGACCGGAATCGGTGAAAGATACGGATGCCTTTGCTCAGCAGAGGGATAGACAACCTGAGTAGAATAGAATAAAATAGAATAATGTTTTATTTTAAGAATCCTGCACCACACAATTATAGAAAACACAAACCTCAATAACAAATTAATAAACGCACATATAAAAAAAAACAACAAAAATTAAGATTAATAGAACAAAAGTACATACTTACAAAAAACAAAACCAATTACCTACTACTAAAAAGAAATTGTGTGCTGCAGCAATTTAAAAAAGGCCATGACTCAGCGTTAACGTTTTTCTTTGATTCTAACCTTTATGCAAATAAGAAGAACATTCAACATTAATTTTTCGGTATCATATTATAGATAGGTATATCGTTATCGTACACTTTTAATTTACACTTTTTCAATAAATAATATGATTAATGAAGTCGTTGCCAAAGCAAACAACTTCAAAAGTTTTTAGGAAATGAAATACGTCCTACGTAGTACACTGATCTGTTTGATGTCGGTGCGAAGGCAGCCTGTCAAGCTTATTTTGATTTAAACAGATCAATAGGTACTACGTAGGACATTAAACAATTTTTATCTTTATTAATCGGTTTTTTGAAGTCGTTTTTTTTTTTTACAGTTTTAGTGTAAATAATACAAAGAACATGAGAAACATTGTAAGTGCCCATTTAATTCAAGAGTTTCCCTCGATTTCAATGGGATTCCAGCATCAGATCCCGACATGGTGACAATGGGACCACCTCTGGAGTATACTCTTTCGAACAAAAAAATAATTTTGAAAATCGGTCCACAAACAGCGGAGAAATCGGTGAACAAACATAAAAAAATAAAAAAAGATACATACAGAACTTTCTCCTTTTCGGAAGTCGGTTAAAAATTTAATCAAGTAACTTCTTTTTAGCACCGATTAATTTTTAACCGACTTCAAAAAAAAGGAGGAGGTTATCAATTCGGGTGATTTTTTTTTCTTTTTTTTTATGTTTGTTACCTCAAAACTCCATCATTTGTAAACCGATTTCAAAAATTTTTTTTAGTTCGGAAGCATCTACTTCCAGATTGGTCCCATAATTTTTTTATCGAAATCGCTTCAGTAGTTTAGGTCATAAATAAAAAAAAACTGAAATTAACGGTCATATATGTGGATGATAATAGGTCATCAATGTAAACGAAGCAAAAACGAAGCAGTTCCCTGAGACTTTTAAGTTGTTTTTTGGGGCTCCTTTGTGGGGATCTACCGTTTAGTGACCGGTAGCGTATATTACCACCACACATCTTCCCTGCTGTCTGGTAATCGGTTGATAATATCCCCCACCACCCCATACATTTCATGCCATCTGGCGATCGGTTTGAGAATTGCTACCCCGTATCTTTCTTGCCATCTTGCGACTGGTTATGAATATCACCACCTCATATCTTTTCGTGGGGTGAAAGTAATTGATCACTATATCGCTCTTTAATCTCGAGTGATTTAGTGCTTTATAATAAACTAGCTTTCTGCCCGGTGCTCCGCCCGCGTGGACTATAGGTTATATCGTGCCCAACTGTGGGATAAAATGTAGCCTATGTCCTTTCCCAGACCCTAATCTATCTCTGTACCAAATTTCATCAAAATCGGTTCAGTAGTTTAGGCGTGAAAGTCGGACAGACAGACAGACAGAGTTACTTTCGCATTTATAATATTTGTATGGATCTACGAGGGAGTTATATGAATGATAAATGATAACCTTTAAAAATAATAAAATAAAAATTTTTTAACAAAAAATTGACCCGCCTTCAAAAAGGGTGAAATAATTTTTAGAGTTCCGTAGTAATCTACGAACCCTTATAGTTTCGCCATGTCCGTCTGTCCGTCTGTCCGCGGGTTTTCTAAGAAACCCTTGGTACTACAGAGCTGAAATTTGGCATGGTTGTACATATTAATTACGCCGACAGAACTGTAGAAAAAAAATTATTTTCGGGTGTCTCCCATAGACGTGAAAGGGCGATGAATTTTTTTTTTCTCGCCAATATCATTGAATGGGATGTCATAGAATAGCTTTTTAAAAGATAGAAGGGGTTTACTAAGAACGTTTTTCGATTTAGCACTCCGTTTGCGAATCATAAATTTTTAAAGTGAAAATTTTTGTCAAACACAAGTGTCCCCCCCCTCTACCAGCTAAACGGTTGTTTCTAAAAATGTGGAAAAATTCACAGAGGTAGAATATGCATCAAATTTAAAAGGAAAACTATAAAACATAAGTTGGCCCTTCAAGTTTGCGAGTAATGGTAGACTAAGTGCCAAACATTGTTGGGATTCATAAGAATATATTTACTAATAGATCCTTGGTACTACAGAGCTGCAATTTGGCATGTTCATACATATTAATTGCGCCGACAAATAAAATAAAAAAATTTGTAAAACAAAATTTTCGGGTGTTTCCCATACATGTGAAAGGGCGATGGATTTTTTTTTCTAGCCGATATCATCGAGTGGGATGTCATAGCATAGTTTTTTAAAAGATAGAAGGGGTTTACTACGAACGTTTTTCGATTCAGCAGTCCATTTGCGAAAAATTAATTTTTAAAATGAAAAAAAAAAATTGAATATTTCACCAGCATTTAGATTTACGACGAAGTTCAGCTTAATCCAAAACAACTGCCATACAAAGTTCCACGCTAAAAGTGAGGCAAGGTCGAAAGCCAAGCTGTAACATTACGAAAATGATATCAAAATTACACACAATCGCCACGCGACCTGCTCTTTAACACCAGCTCGAAATTATTCCTAACAATACTTTTGTTGCAAAAAAAAATTTTTTTTTTAATTATTTTTTTTTTAAGTAAAAAAAATTCGCGCTCGCTTCGCTCGCGGATTAAATACTTCCATTCTGTTGTATTTAGTCCAGAACCAAAGTTAGTGTTCCCCCCCTCTACCAGCTAAACGGTTGTGTCTAAATATGAGAAAAAACTCTCGTTAGTAGAATATACAACGAAATTAAAAGAAAAACTATCACACATAAGTTGGCCTTTCAAGTTTGCGAGTGATAGTCGACCAAGTGCCAAACGTTTTTGGAATTAATAAGAATATATTTACAAGGTTCAATACTAAAAGTGAGGCGAGGTCGAAAGCCAAGCTGTAACATATTGACATTTTAGGTGTCGTTAAATAGGTTTTTGGTGGTGTTAGGTGGTGTTAATTACGAAAATGACATCAAATTTTTTTTATCAGCAGGTCCATATTATTTCTAATAATATTGTCGCAAAAAAAAACAAAAAAAATAAAAAAAAATTTTCGCTCGCTTCGCTCGCGAACTTTATAACTAAACTTATTTCTGAACCTACAAACTCTTTAATATATTTGTTTTTATAATATAGTATTTGGAGATTTTAACATCGACTATGACTAGTGATGGAAGATACTCAGTCTTTTAAGGCTTTTAATAAAGACTCACCTTATTTTTGACGCCTCACGACTGATTCAGTCTTTTAGTTCCCAACCTTTAGTCATAAGACTAGCTTTTGTAGTTGAAGTCTTTTAACGTAAAAAACTGAGCTGTTACTTAAACAGCTTAAAGGACTTAAAAGACTGGCGACTCATTATCTGGGAAGTCGACAGTCGTAACGTAAGGTATGTGTTGATAGAATGTAAATATCTCATTTTATCTCCTTGTCAAATGTTATCAAAATGTATTTAGTGGTTTAGGCGTGAATTATTCCTTTTGGTTGATAGGTTACAAAAGAAATATTTAATATCACACACAAACTGCGGTGCGATCCCTTTTACATAAAAGAACTTGAGTCGTTTAAGTCTTTTAGTATTTTGAAAACAACTCGAGTCGTTTCAGTTTTTAATCTTTTAATAAACTACTAAGTCTTATTAATAAAAACTCGAACTTTCAGTCTTAATTTTAGAGTCAAGTCCTGTAAGATAGAGGCGAGTCTTTTTAATAAGCCTTAAAAGACAGTCTCTTTCATCTCTAACTACGACCGTAACGATAGTACACCCGTTTTAAATAAATACGTAATGTAAACAATTTTTATACAACCATTTGCATCCACGCGAGGTGGTTATTAAACAGATGATTTTTTTTTCATTTTCCTTGTGGCGCTGGAATCTACATTTCTCCTTTAGTTACCTTCTTTCTTTGTGACCTCGTTTTTATTAGACATTATTAGCGATTTAACCGTCCATATGCTCGTAGAATTAAGAAGCCAGCTGCATATTTGAACCATGCTGCTACGGAACCCTACAATGCGCGTGTCCCGACACGCTCTTGGCCGGTTTTTAAAGCTGTGTTCACGAGTAAGTAGTGGTTACGGGTAAAACAGCAAATAGGTGAATTCATAGCGTAATATGGTAAATAGAAAGGAATTTTTTTTTGACGTCAGCGCCGGTTTGTACAGGACCAGGAGACGTATTTTTGAAACGATAGAACTCCAATTCGCATGCGAATTGACAAGATTCGCATGAGAATCGCATACAAATCTTGTCAATTCGTATGCGAATTGGAATTCAATTGTTTCAAAAATACGTCTCCTAGTTAAATGAACTAAGTATTCGCACAAGCTTTTTGGCAGTATAAAAACTAAGATAGTTATGCCATGCGCGTAATTGTTCGGCGCCGACGTCAAAAAAAAATTCCTCTCTATTTACCATATTCTGCTATGAATTCACCTATTTGCTGTTTTACCCGTAACCACTAATTACTCGTGAACACAGCTTTAAAAAATTATTTCACCCTTTTTGAAGGCAGGTCAATTTTTTGTTAAAAATGTTTTATTATTTTATTTTTCTATTAAAGACTGGCCTAAAAGTACAGGAGATCATACTGAAAGTTTGTCAAAAAGATTTTAATGATTTGATAAGGCAGAAATGGGTAAGAACTTGAACTAACTCACTTTATTTACTGGCTGTCGTCATTTGATAGATTCAATCTTCTTCTTATTATCGTGAAGGTGTAATGAAGTGTGTGGCGAACTCGATTAACCTTTGTGACAAAGTTTTAAAACTGCAAAACTGGCTTTTGACTTGGGATACCGACTGCAGTCAATCGACAACAGCCGGGACCGACAGCTCAACGTGCCCTACTTAGTCCATTGAAAAGTTACATTTGGGGTTGCGTTTTTTAGAGGACGCAATTTTATTTTTTTGATGTGTAGGGGGGGTCAGTGTAAAGCTAAAACCAAGTTTGTGGGGTCGCCACCCTTGTCCCACGGCCGCCATCTTGAAAATAGGGGTTGAAATGGTTTTTACGGTATATCTCTTAAACTATTTATTTTATAAAAAAAATTTGTTAACATTTTTTGTTGCAAATTAAATTCTCTACAACTTTGGTCTGCAACTTTTTGTCGTAGAACTATAAATAAAAAAGTTATAAGCGAAAATCTTCAGAAATTCGAGAAAAAAAATTATATTTTTCGATGTAACTTTTTTTTATCATTTTACGAAAAAATGATATCAGACCATTTTTGTAGATCGTTTTTTGAGGAACAACTTTTATTGCATCATTTTTTCATTAAGTCAATAGCTAAGGTTTTACAGCGCTCCGAAGTGAGTACTATTTTTCAGTACTCTTAACTATACCTATATTACACATGCGTACTAATAATATGTCATCAGTTATTGTTTTTTTTTTATTTTTTTTACTTTATTATAATTTTTTTAATTAAAAATTTTGCAATTTTATTAAAAATTAATTATTGACTCTTTTCCCCACCACCCACGAGGTAGAGTCTAGAGGCGCGTTTTTTTTTACGTGGTATCCCCGATAACCTAATCCACGGTGATTTTCTAAATTACAACTACTCCGTCCTTAGTCGTTTCGATGGACCAGGCTGCGGCTCAGCATCTGATCGGCTTTCTAAATTAAATACCAGTGGGAGAACTGGCGAAGGAAGGGGTGTTAATGTTGGCGGTTCATCATCAAAGTCATTTTCATCAATTAATTCTGAGAGTTCTATTACGTTGCTGCAAGTCTCTCCAGAACAATGGAAGCACACTGCAGAACATTTCAGTCCTGCTTTTCGACATCCACACATAACTCCACAGTTTCCTTTGCATTTGCAAAAAATCAATTTTAGAAGCTCAGGGGGTGCTGGAGGTTTTGAGTTCTGCACTGGCATCAATAATTTTCCACATTTTTTCCAGCCCCAGTCTTCAGGATCATTATAATTACCAAGCCACGACTGGACCTGATGGTAGACTCGGAAAGTATGAAAGCGAGCTGTGTCTTGTGTTGGAGGAAGTGAATAATTAATTTTTAATAAAATTGCAAAATTTTTAATTAAAAAAATTATAATAAAGTAAAAAAAAATTAAAAAAATTAAAAAAAAAACAATAACTGATGACATATTATTAGTACACATGTATAATATAGGTATAGTTAAGAGTACTGAAAAATAGTACTCACTTCGGAGCGCTGTAAAACCTTAGCTATTGACTTAATGAAAAAATGATGCAAATAAAAGTTGTTCCTCAAAAAACGATCTACAAAAATGGTCTGATATCATTTTTTCGTAAAAATGATTTTCATTAATTTCTGAAGATTTTCGCTTATAACTTTTTTATTTATAGTTCTACGACAAAAAGTTACTGGACCAAAGTTGTAGAGAATTTAATTTGCAACAAAAAATGTTAACAAATTTTTTTTATAAAATAAATAGTTTAAGAGATAATACCGTAAAAACCATTTCAACCCCTATTTTCAAGATGGCGGCCGTGGGACAAGGGTGGCGACCCCACAAACTTGGTTTTAGCTTTACACTGACCCCCCCTACACATCAAAAAAATAAAATTGCGTCCTCTAAAAAACGCAAGGTAAGGCCTAAAAAATGTAACATTTCAATGGACTAACTCCGAAGCACGGAAACGCTGGTGATGTACTGCCACTTTGGCCACCTATCAGATTCCCTGCCTTAAAAATCTATCTATAAAACATACATACAAACATAAGCTCACGCCTTTGTCCCATTAGGGTAGGCAGAGACCACATATTGTCAGCCAAACTCACTTCTTTCACTTTCTACATTCATAATTTACTTTAATGCGCTCGTCTGATGTGAGCACTCCTAAAATTGTAAATATTCCCCAAGTAACATACCTACATATGTAGATCAAAGTACAAAATAAAGTACGTATATAAAATGCTAATTTCGTTTCATAAAGTGCCAATTTGCTTTTGGAAATTCATTTACTTTGTGTACAATTTCTTGTACACATAACAAGAGAGACGATGCAACAGGCCAACATTAAAGTTTGAAAACTTGTCTTTATAAAAATTGTCCGCTTAGAAGTAGTTTTAATTTTTTTTGCTGTTCTACCCCAATACCAATATAATTAATTAAAACCAATTAGTATTTTTGAAACAGATAGAACTTAAAACGAACATACTTATTAAGACAGCACCTCTTTGCGAATAAAAAAAGTCAAAAAACGAATGTGTATGTATGTATTTAAATCCTTTAATGTATGTTTGTATGTATTTAATGTAATTTTGACTTATTTTAAGGAACATCCTGACCTTCTATGAAATAAAGATATCTTGAGTTTGAGTTTGACTTAAAAAAAAAACTGACAATAATGCTAACCTGATTGTTGATAATCAGTAGTTTTGTCTCCAAACTCCAGAGTGTCAGCATTCGAACTCACTACATCAACTTGCTCCGACCCTGTGCTTTTATCATCATCATCTTCATCAGAGTCAAATTCTTCATTTCTCTTCATAAACTCTGTAGAGTCAACGCTACTGGAAGCTACAGTTTTGTCAAAATTGTTGGTTTTACTCTCGAATTTGTCAGCTAACAGATTGTCAATGGAAAACGGTAGTCGTTTTTCGACGTTTTCGATTTTTGAGTCTTGAATTTCGCTGGTCGATTCAGTGTCCATTGGTGATTCCATTTTCTGTTTAAAAAATGTTCGATTTTACTTTTATCACGCCACGCACTTCGGTTTTCAAATGAGCTTTATTATTTTTCTAGTTTAGGTATTTATTTTTTAACACAGACTTTTATATTTGTTTTTTTTTTCCAGTTTTCTGTATGCATCACGGAGCACTGAAACGCCACTGGTCCCAAAATGAGCCACTTAAAATCTTTGGCGATAAAATTGTCCTCTCATCCGTCGCACACACTATAATAATTTGAACTAATTTGAAGCTGAAACGTTTTTGTCAAATTGGTTTCTTGAGGCGGACGCACGTGTGAAGTTTCTTCGTATCTTATTGCATTTGGAATAAGTACCAAAATCGTTTGATCTCGAAGTGTTTTGAGGTGTTACTGATTGGAATGAAGATGGAGAGCCCATTAGGGGCGTTTATCTGGTTGACAGTCCTATAAGCAACACTTAAGGATACATGCATTGATTTTAAACCTTAATCTTCACAGAGAAAGTCTATATTCAGTTGACAAAAGTTAAACGATGCAAATAGCTTCGGAAGAAGTGTATCGTGAGATATAATTAGAAATAAACCAATCAGAGAGAAGTAGGCGGGGCCAGACGCGTGTGCGCATCTTTTTTGATGACTCTGGTATTGTCGATATCGATGAATTTTTTTCATTAGTTTTCAGAGACGTTCACGAACTTTAATTTGTTGTAAAATGACGAATATACTAACTGTAGGTGGTATTTTTAACCGACTTCATAAAAAGAAGGAGGTTCTCAATTTTAATGCATGATTTTTTAAATATTTTTTTTACGCTTTAACTCCGCTAAGTGTTGTCCGAATTCCAAATTCTTTTTTTTCCGAATGAGTAACTCTTATAAGATGGTTCCATATAAAATTTACCGAAATCAGTATAGGTAGTGTTTTGTTTTTGGTTATCTGTTCTGTTGAAGGCCTTCAATAATTACATTTTGAAAAAATTCTTTCAATTTTAATTTGTGATTTAAAGTTGATAGAGTCGGTCAGTCAGTTTCGTTTTTAATGTTGACTATTTATTCCCATTCTATTTAACGGAAAAAACAAGTTTAATGAATATATGCGTTTTAAGTGGTCCGCTTTCTGTAATTTGTGAAATCTTTTAGTAATAAGTTGTTTCCCGAGACAGTAATAATAAAATGATTAGACAAAAAATATCAATAATAATATGCAACTTGATTAAATTACATAAAATTAAAAGGTTTTTTAATAGTCTTCTAACTACTATTTAAAGTACCTAGGTGATTAGGAATAGTTCGTCATGCTAAATAAATACCTAAATAAATTAAATAATTAAAACTATCGACAACGATGCCCCTCTCTAGAGATTTATTTCAGACATCGTGTGAGAAATGAGTGTGGTCATTATTCGTGATAATTATTTAGTTAGTTCGTTTAATTGGGAGTGTCATTTGACAGTACTTTTAGTACACAGCTCGAATGTTTATTAATCTAGATACCTAAAGATAGGTTTGATACTATTGCCAATATAATAAATTATGATATGTGTGACTGTGTAATGGAAAGGTATTTAACTTTGGGGATAGAAAAAATAATATTTTTTTCACCTATCCAGCTCGAAAAGAGAGCTTTTGCTTGACAAAATCAAGCAGCAAAATCGTTGTTTGCTCTGAGCATTTTTTGAGCGAGAGACAAAGCGATTTGAATTTGGAACAATAACTTTTAAATGACATGGCGCGGTGATTTGTTCTGTCACTGATTTAGGTAGATCAAATTTATATGGGGGTATTAGGGTTTTTAAATGTATAGAGGTTTATACCAACCTCTCATCAAAGTACATTCATAATAGAGGTGTTGACTAATTTTTTATTATTATTTATCTTAAAAAGGACCTGAATCCAAAACCCAAAACCGAAATAATTTTTGAAAACTATTGAGAAATAAAAAAGTTACAAGCTATTTTTCAATAGAGGGGGAAACTGTCAAGCAACGAAAAAGAGATGCACTTACAGGCATGTGACGTCATCGCCATTTGTTTGCGTAGGTAAAAACGAGATAGCTAGCTCTCCCCGCAAAACGAGATAGCTAGTCCTTACGATATTATAAATTTCAATAACTTGTTCATTTATAAACAAATTTTAATGCTGTTTTCGGATATTATATATTGCTAGCATTATTTTTTGTTTCACATACAATAATTCATAAAAATCAAACACTGTCAACATCCCTATTGCGAAAAAGAAACATATAGACTAATTGAGAACCTCCTCCTGTTTTGAAGTCGGTTAAGTCGGTTAAAAAACATGAAATTTTCTAATTATTGAAGACTTTTCTTCTTCCAACTTATCTTAACAGATTATAAACTTATAAAAAACCAGCTCCACTCAAATATAAATGTAAACCAACACTAACAAATGTCCTTGTCTATTACAGCAATAAATTAAGGGACAAAAACTAAAGTTGCGCCCGCGTCGCCTTTACGGATGCCCGACATATTTCGTCATAATTAGACTGAGGTGGCGCTTCTTTTTTTGAACTTTTTTTAAAGAATTGATTGATGCATCCTCAGGGTAAATATAGAGAGGGTGAGAGTTGCGTTGTGAAGGATTGGGTTCTGCCTATTAATGTACACACGGCAACACATCAGGCTATACATGTTGACCCTGACGTCGCCCTTATCTCGCTCGTAATAGCGTCGGCTTTCGTAGTGCAAATGGGTTACCTGAAGTGCTGCTGTGTGTACTTATTTAAATTTATGGGATTGACTTTTAATTGGTCAGTGAAGCTTTCGACGGTGGTTCTCGCCATAATTGAAACAACTTTCCCCAGGAAACCTATATGAAATTCTAAAAAAAAGTCGACTTCCCATACGTAGGCAAAAGCAGAGCGCACAAGTTAAATGCAGAGAAGATTTTTGAAATGAAAACTTCTTTAGCGGCGTTGTGCACTTTTTGGATGGGTAAAAAATGTTAAACTCGCGTCAGGGTCACGTGACCCTGATCGAAAATTTGTAAGACGGAGGGTGAAGTGAAAACTTCTCCAACCGCAAGGAAGTAATATATATGTTCAAATTTTCAGTTCTGCCGGCACTCCCGGAGTGCAACCCGTTTTTTTGAAGTGAAAACTTCTTTAGCGGCGTTGAGCACTTTTAGTATGGGGAAAAAATTTTAAACTCGCGATGAACTCGCGTCAGATGTCACGTGACCCTGATCGAAAATGCGTAGGATAGGGTTGCCACCTTTTTGGAAGTGAAAACTTCTTTAGCAGCGTTGTGTACTTTGAAATATGGGTGTAAACCTGGACGGATGGCAGCCCTATGGTAAAATTATCTCTGTGACAGATGTTAACAGTGTCAACGATTATTCGCACATACTGCGCAAATACCGATAGACTATTTTACTAAATTAAAAGTAAACAGTTTGGTCGAGTGGAAAAGATTGTAAGCAACAGGTCGAGGGTTCGAATCCTGAGAGAATAACGAACTCTTTTTGTGTATTTTGTTTTATTTCCATATTAAGGCGACTACAGCACCCGATAAAGGCAGCACACATAGGAATAGTGCCATCTCCGTCTCTCAACAGGCCTGGGCCGGCAGTGCGAACAGTGTCGATACACGAAGTTTACGGACTACGAAAGCGTGCGTGCGTAAAAACATGTTCGAAAGTTAGAAAAATGAGATTTATGGAAAGGTAACAGCTTAAATCGAAAAATGCGTTAGTATCTTATCGAGAGTGTTCAATCACGAACATTTTGATAGCAAATTCAAGTTCCTGTGTGCATTTTACTATCGTTTTGACAGCTTAAAAGATACACAATATTGGTATATCGAGGTGACTTTGTGGGCTTTTTCTATCGAACCAAAAGTGCTGAATCATGTTTTCAGCAAACCACTTATCTAGTTTATGTCTTGAATATTACCGTAGTATTTTTTTTCTTAGATTTAATGCAGTGCGCGTCATGCTTATCGACGCATCATAAAATCGTAATTTAGGTGCTGTAGTCGCCTTAATGCACAACGTTAATGTTCAAGCTTTCACTTCTGCCAGCACTCCCGGAGTGCAACCCGTTGTTAAATGTTGTTCTTTGAGGAACGTTATAAAATGTCTCTTGGGCTTGTTCACTTCCTTCATTTTCGCTTACTTATTTAAAGTCACACAATGGGCCGCCTAAGAAAACTATAAACTGAATGAATTTCACGACGACGACGTTCTAGAGAAAAATGTTTTTCAGATTTCGACCTACGTTGCTTGTGGAAAGTTGTTCAGTTTTATGAGCTGGCTCGCTAATTCCCGCAACTTCATTTGCGTGTTAATTTTTTTTTGTACAGAGTACACAGATTGAAAACATCTATCTTACGTGATTTAGATTTTTACATACAAAAGTTTTTTCCCGCTAACTCCCGTGCCCGTGGGAATTTTGCAATATCCTGTTGCAACTAAGCTTTAAGTTTACTAAGGTACCTGCATGCCAAATTTCAAGCGTCTAACTTAAGCGGTTTAGATTTTTCATACAAAAGGATTTTCCCGCTAATTCCCGTTCCCGTGGGAATTTCGGGAATTCCTTTCTTAGTTAACCTCTACGGTACCTGAGCTACGTCCCTTCCAAATTTCAAGTGCCTACGTTTAGCCGTTTAGGCTGTGCGTTGATATGTCAGTCAGTCAGTCAGTCAGTCAGTTTCTCCTTTTATATATTTAGATTCACATCCTAAATTTTCGCTTACTAATAAAGTCATCCCAAAAATTACAATAAGACATTTAGGTAAGAACTCTTTATTTTCCAATAGCTTAGTTTTCATCTCACTTTGATACAATCCAGTCTCTGCTAGTTCATAAGTACCCTTAACCCCTAATAGGGTCACCGCCCAGTATATGCTCTGGTAACGGCCTATTGCACTCGACGTATGCACGGGCCCTTAACTGTGCACTAAGCTACACCATCAAATAAATACTTTGACAACTCCGCACTGCGCCGTTTCCGCATAGTTGGCTGTGGCATTCGCCCATTCTGCTCTCGCGCTATTTATTTTTCGGTGGTAGGTAATAACTCAAAAAAAAAATTGTCAAAGCCCCGAAATTTAGGGCCTTACTACAGTATATGTATTTAAACTAAAACTTATTTTTTTTAATGGGTAAACTAAACAACAACAACAGCCTTTTCCAGCAAATATGTATGTACCTAATAATAAATCTATGAATAAACTAATATTATAAGCAGACAAGATGTGTTTGTATGTTTATAATGAACGAACAGGCCTCCGATTGCGGTAAGTTTGAACGTGTTTACCAAAGCTAAACCGCTCACGTTTCCCTTGTATTCAGCCCTATAGAAACGTTGAATGCAATAGAAGTGTGAGCGATTTAGCTTTGGTAAATAAGTTCTAACTTACCGCGATCGGGGGGCAGGCTGTACTCAACCGATTTAAAAAAATGTTTCAAAGTTCTGTTATCAAACACAGACTGCAAAGTTTTTTAATTTCTACGAAAAGAAAGTCTATAGTGTGTAAATTATTATATTTTTAACCCCGGATAAAAAAAAGGGCATCGACGTGTGTATGTGTATCTGTATGGCTATGTATTGGTGTGTCTGTCTGTAACATCGTAGCTCCTAAACGAATGAACCGATTACGATGAGGTTTTTTGTTTGAAAGCTAACCTGATCGAGATGATTTTAAGCTATATTTGATCAAAATCGGTTGAGCCGTTTAAGAGATACAAGCGATCGAATGTCGAGGGTGATACAAATATTTTTATTTTAAAGTTAACTTACATACATACTTTTATAGTTAAAATATAAATAATGAACTTAAAATTGGGGCCAAGTAGTCTAGCTAATTAAGCAATCCGCACGTGGTGACGATGGAACGCGGACAGCCGTCGTTTGAGTGTTTAAATCACCATGCGCGCGCGCACCCGGAACCGATCAGCGGCGCCTAATGAGAGGTGGGGACCGTTTCTTTGGCATGTTTCAGGAAATTACGTTTTAAAACATTTTTAATTGTTGTTTATGTCTTGTGGAATTTAGTTTGATTTAGTGCAAAAAATATGCTCAAATTGACTAAAATCTCTATAGTATGGAAAAAAAGAGAAAATCACAAAAAAAAATCACAAATTTGTGAAAACGTGAAAATCACGTTTTCACAAATTTCAAGTAAAACAAAATTTATTGACTAGAATTAAAAATTCAGGTTTAGCACTCGCTTGTCTGAAAATTATAGCTCTCCATGTATCTCGAGTATGCTTTTATAGTTTCTCAAACAGACCTCTTTTGTATGAAAAATCGTGCAATATCCCTAGACCGTGTTGATGTGTGTACATAGGTAGGTAACTTTTCATAAATTCATTATTTTAATGATTTGCTATTTCGTCAAGACCAACTCTACTCCATACCTTCAAATCCATTACTAAACTTTACATGAAATCTGTTCACACATTTGCGTTTAAAAATTTCCATCACAATGGATAAAATGTTTATAAGTCATTCGTGTTTAAGCTTCGCAATGTTTCGAAGTACCGGGAGGGCAAAACAGCGGCAGCCTCTGTGGTTGTCTAGTAGCACTGAATATAAGATCTCAGCATAACAAACAAACAAACAAGTTGCTCAACTCAATTAAGAAGTCGTAGCCGCTGTCCCGAGCTAACTTGTACAGTCGGCGACAAAAGTTTAAACACAATCTTTAACCCGAGCCTCTTAAAAGTTCGAGTGAATAAGGCATCTTCTGGGTAAGCTTGCTTCATCCTTAACCACACCTTCGCCTCTGAGGTAGATTGTGGTCAAGAACGAATCCATTCGTTAGTTTAAAAAATCTGTTTTTCTTCTACTTCATAGCGCTTTGTGGCCTGGATTTTTTTTATTGTAGTTTGCCAGTGTTCATTCGCTTTTGCTTGCGCACTTTATAATGCTTTTATTGTTTCTATTTTTTTATTTTTTTTTGTTTTATATGTTATTAGTGTTTTTAAAATGTAGTTAATTATAATATTTTGTAATTAATTATTTAAGTTTATTATATTTTTTAACTTGCTGTACGCTTTGGTGCGCTGTTCGTGCAGCACTTTATTAAATTAAATTAAATTAGTGTAGGCCTTTGAGTATGTGGCGTCTTTGTTTATTCCGTTTAAAATGTACTGTGACATAACTACAATCTGTCGAAAACTCTGTGTTCTAACATACTTTTTATTAATAAACACTTTTCATTTCTCTTGTCCTATTCGACTGCATACGGGTTTTGACAAGAGACTATTTAGGAGTCAAAAGAAAGAAATATTTTAGTGGAAATAATCGAAGCACTTTTCTACACAAGCGTACACACCAAAAGTGTGCGCTCGACATCTTTGAGACTCGACTTTTGAATACAAATTATAAACAGTTGACTTTGATAACACCAAACTTATAATTTAAGTCGGCATATTTTTACCCTTTCAGTTGTTTTTAATACTTACTTTCTCTCCTTTGTTAATTAGGTACGTTGTATTTAGTTAAAACATGGAAAGACTTAAGTTCAAGTAATCGGATTTTGTAATCTCAGGTAGGTAATTTAATAAAGTTGTTTTGTGAGATTCAAGATTCTTCAGCGCAAAACCAGAAGTTCTTCAGATACGACTGTAAATACTTTTTTATCAGCTTCATACGGGCACGGGTCTCCCTTCAAAATATCAAGGGGATTTTAGGCCATAGTCCACCACGCTGGCATTGGGTTGGTGGACCAAATTAACTTTTTTTAAATAATAATTTCATATTTAAAAAGTCCTGTCATTTAAGTAAGAAATTACAAGGTTCAGGTAATGTATGCATTTATTTTCTAGTAGATATTTCAATACAGTAAATAAAAGATCACTATTTTTTTGTGTTGTAAAATTCTACAGCATAAGTATCTCGTACATACTCTAGTTACATAATATTATTAAATAACAAACATTACTTTGGCTTAGATAAAAAAGGTAAAGGGTCACCTATTGATAAAAGCGTTGTATTCTCGCACTTCACTCTTAGTTTTCATTGATAACTGTCAAAAAGAACACGTTCAAAATAAAAACAAAAGAAAAAAATAAAAATCATGGTGCGATTAACAGAAGAACAAAAAAGGTTCTATCAAGAAAATGGCTACATATTGATTAAAAACGCGGTGTCGGAGGCAGAGTTGAAGCATCTTTCAGAAGAGTATGACAAACTCTTCGCCAGGAAGAATCAGGAGAAGATGGAGAGCTCCTGGGTCGGCAGCGATGACAACGACAGGAGAAGTAACAGTTCATTTACAGTAAGTATGTTTTCAAGAACCCGTTGGGAAAGTTAGTCTTCATCTAATCGTGTAGGTTTAGTCAAGTGTGTGGCGAACTTCCGAGTTTTCAAACCACCATATGGCCCCTGACTTGGTTTTAACGACTGTAGTTAATCAACAACAGCCGGGACCGCCGGCTTAACGTGCCTTCTGAAGCACGGAAACGCTCGTTATAAATTACCACTTTGGTCACCCATCAGATTCCCTGCCTGTGCGTACGTTGCTTCACTTCACTGATCGGCTGAGATAAGCCAGCGCCACTGGGCTACGAGTGTTTTGGAAAGTTAGTAGAATTTCTTGTGTCTAAGCATTAGGCAACCATTGCAGATCTAAGTATTTGACTCAAGATAGTGTAGTAACCATTAGAATCCTTACTTCCTTACTAATATTATAAATGCGAAAGTAACTCTGTCTGTCTGTATATCTGTCTGTCCATCTTTCACGCCTAAACTACAGAACCGATTTTGATGAAATTTGTTACAGATATAGATTAGAGCCTGGGAAAGGACATAGGCTACATTTTATCCCACAGTTGGGTACGATATAACCTGTAGTCCACGCGGACGGAAAGCTAGTCTATAATAAAACTGCGAGAGAGACTTTTCATTTGACTGCCCGCATTCGACTCTCGATTCAGCGATTAGTATTAGGTAGTTCATTTATTTGTTCTGTAATGAGTCATAGATGACTGGTTCCAAGACAAGAAACCAATATAGTTGCTATTATGGAGATAACTTTGTATAGCCGATCCCGAGACGTATGAACTGCTATAAATATCTATACTTAATGAACATGTTATTTATCTTCAATGTTTAATTGTCAGAAGTTTAAGACTTCTCAAAAGTATATTCGGTATTTAATAGTCATTACTTTTATGTATGTATGTAAACACTTCATTGCACATAATCATATCAGCCTATTGCAGTCCACTGCTGAACATAGGCCTCCCCCAAGGTGCGCCACTTTGCACGATCCTCCGCTGTTTTCATCCAGCCACTACCCGCTATCTTCTTTAGGTCATCTGACCATCTGGCTGGGGGGCGTCCTACACTACGTTTGCCAAGACGTGGTCTCCATTCGAGAACCTGTCTACTCCAACGCTCGTCGGTTCTGAGACAGACATGGCCAGCCCACTGCCACTGCCATAAAAATTACAAAACAAAAGAGATGGATACAAAGAAAACTATGTACAAAGGCGAGCTTATCCCTTAGAGAGATTTCTTCCAGCTAACCCTCGAGAGAAACGAAAGGAGACTAATCGCAGGATCGGCGTACTTGCGCAATAAGGAATTTTAACTAATAATATCTACTTTAACGCTACACTAATTATATTGATAATACATATATATATATATATATATATATATATATAATATAAATAAATATAATATATACAATATACTATATACTATATAAATATGACTACGTACCTAATGCATATATGATTCTATATATTATTATTACTGCTCAATTGTTGTACCCAGTGTTTTCTTAATGCTAACTTAAAGGAGTGAATCTTGAGTGAATGGAAGGAGCTTTCCTAATAGGTCCTTTTATTAGACCGTTCAAGAGGTGTCGTGACGTTTTGGACCTTTTCCAAACGAAAGGCTACGGATATTCAAAGGCATAGAAGGGTGAAAAAAAATTTGGAGGTCTTTGCTTAGCTAAAGGTAAAAAAATATCCAACAACATCTGCTTTCAGGTAAAAGGAATACACAACCTTCAATACCACTCCGCTGTGTTTGGCAAGTTCCTATTTAATGAGTCTCTTCTGGACGCTGTGGAAGACATAATGGGGACGGAGAACATCGTGCTTCATCACACCAAGGCGCATCTGAAACCTCCGGAGAAAGGCGCCGCGTATCCCATGCACCAGGTTAGTATGATAAAATACGGAATTCATATCATGTACCTATTACTTTGTTGTCAACATAAATGAATTCAGCAAAGCCAGTAAGGCCAGTTACCTATAAGGCTAGAACGAAAAATAAATAAACTATACACACTCTTTAGATCACACACAAAGAAGAGACTAATATCTATGACCTGAGAACAAACATCTGCTTTTTAGGCAAATGTTTGCCCCGGCTGGGAACCAAACCCAGAACCCGTCGAACACGAGGCAGCATTCCTATCACTCGAAACAACTGGACATCAAAACGAAGATCTTGCAAATGTTTTCCAGCTGATATTAAGATGACGTGATTTGTGAAAGCTTATTCAAAATGACCATATTAGTGATGGCATTAGTCATAGTCATATATATTTCGTTACCAGTTTTTACATTGTGGTTATAATATAATATTACCGATTATTACCATGCGTGCCGTACAATAGGTAGCATAAAAATATCATTTAGGAGAAGACTACATCTAGACCTAATAGTCCATTTTCTTTAAATATTATTCTCAAGTCTTTGTCGTTTTTAAGTATTCTGACGTGTCTAGACTGTGAAACTATTTACAAAACGACAAGAAAAACTGTTTTTTTTAGGATTACCACTACTTCCCTTACGAGAAAGACTCGATGGTAGCAGCATTCCTCCACCTGGACGCAGCCAACCCTGAAAATGGAGGACTATGCGTGTACCCTGGCTCACACAAGTTGGGCCCCTTAGAGGACGTTGGCGCTAAGGAAGGGAACTTTCATTATGTTGATCAGGTAAGCACTTAAGTAAATTAAAAAAAGTAATCACCTTAAAGCTGAAGGAATTGTGACTATTCCTACATTAGAAACAACATTTAAAGTATATAACAATACATTAAAAGTTTCGGGTTGTTAAGTTTAGAGGGCTGATCCACGTCTCTATTTGTTTTATGTACCTAGCCTGATTTGTGTCATACTGCTAGGTAAAACCTCCACTTTCATATATTGTTATCTTTTGACCAGATTAAAGCAAGAATGGGGTTCCTGTCGTTCAGTTTAGGGGCCGATTCACGTCCCTACTTGTCTTATAGAGTCCAGCGCATCGGTTACTCCATCTTTCATTGCAAAACTGCTCTTATCGTAACAGTACAGAATACACGCGTGTGGTCACCTAATGTGTGACCCTCCTAGCCTGATTTGTGTCCTACTGCGAGGAAAAACATCAATTTTCTTCTTCTAGACTTTTTTGTCTCGTGTTAAAGACTCTCAAATTTTGGAACGCGGCCTTTATTTTTAATAAAATACAAACTTGAAAGTATACATGACAAAACCCGAAAATCGCTTACTGTTACAGAAAAAGTTCCCTCTGGAAGGGGCCACTCCAGTGATAGCAGAGCGCGGCGACATCGTAATCTTCTCATACCTCCTCGTCCACGGCAGCCCGCTCAACGTATCCTCCAGGAACCGACGGATGATGCTGGTGCAGCTGGCCTCAGCTGATGACAGACCCCTCGGGAGGCAGAACACCAGGCCTTCACAAGGATTGCTGCTGCGAGGAGTGAATGTAAATCGGGATGGAAGTATAGCTGGGAGATTTGATGATTAAAATTTGAACTTTTTTAAATTTATCTAGCTATGTTATTTTTTAAATTGTTTCTATCGGTTTTCCTGATGAGCTATACCTTTCTTATACAGATACTTACTAATATGTATTGTAATCGCGAAATTTTGTATGTATGGATGTTTTTTACTCTTTCACGCTCCAACGGTTGGACAAATTTTGCTAAAATTTTGTATGGTGGCAACTAACACCCTGGATTAACACATAGGCTATAGGCTACATAATTTTCCCAAATTTCCACGGAAACGAAGTCCTGGCGGAAAGCTAGCGTCTATAAAAGTCACTGAGACCGCTGTCGGTCAGGACTAATCACCATCATCATCAGACGTTTAAAACAGTGCTTTAGAAACGCAAAACGGGTCCCTTGAAAAGGTCTCACTGGATCTACGAAGTAAAACGTACTGTCGTAAGAAAACGGCAACATAAAGCTTCTAAGAAAAAAACCACTCATCACGAAGTTTAAAAGACCCATAAGTACATACTTATAAACCCGATCTTTCCTAATTAATTCACAACAGAGTCACTCATAAACTGCGATAAAGGGCTGCCGGCGGAAAAAAGTTAAACAAAAATGTGTGAGTGGGCTGCTTTTGGGTCCACATTATAATTCATTTTAAGGGCCCGTATCGTAAATAGGCAGGCTGTTTAATGCAAACACATTGCTGGGTAAGTTTTACGGGCTTTGTCAAAGGAGAAATTATTTTTGAGCTCCATTTGATGACATTTGATATTATTATAGAGTTCCAGCTCCACACTTTAAATTCTAACTGAATTTGAATCTTTTGGTATTACATTTTCTAATTTTTGAGTTGCAATCGTGCAATTGAAATCGGTTAGAAGAAATAAACTATCTACCAACCTCATATTTAAAAAAATACTTAGTTCAGCAGACTCTGTTTAAACCTCCGCGCGATTCTTGCACACACATGTGCACAATAACAAGCGCGCGTGTAAACAAGCACGCGACTTAAGGCGACTACAGCACCTAAATTACGATTTTATGATGCGTAGATAAGCATGATGCACTATATTGAATCGAAGAAAAAAATACTACAAAAAACTACAAAATTACCGTAGTAATTTTCAGGACATAAACTAGATAAGTAGTTTGCTGAAAACATGATTCAGCACTTTTGGTTCGATAGAAAAAGCTCACAGGGTCACCCCTAAATACCCAATATTGTGTATCTTTTAAGCTGTAAAAACGATAGTAAAATGCACACAGGAACTTGAATTTGCTATCAAAATGTTCGTGATTGAACACTCTCGATAAGTAGTTAACGCATTTTTCGATTTAAGCTGTTACCTTTCCATAAATCTCATTTTTCTAACTTTCGAACATGTTTTTACGCACGCACGCTTTCATAGTCCGTAAACTTCGTGTATCGACACTGTTCGCACTGCCGGCCCAGGCTTGTTGAGAGACGGAGATGGCACTATTCCTATTTGTGCTGCCTTTATCGGGTGCTGTATTCGCCTTAAATACTTTCAGCAAACGAATTTTAACTGAGTAGAGATTCCTGAGATTTCTATTCCGTAGCATATTTTGCTTACCTTCTTTTATTATTCGGTACATCTTTTCCGTCACTTGGCCTTTGAAGCTCACTAAAAACATTTGCATTTTTGAGCACAGTAAAGTGGCTTCTGTGTGTATGTCTGTGTGTCTTAGGTTTCCTATTATTTGCCTTGCAATATGTGTCGTGTGTCTCGCATCTTCCTTTTATCTTTGCTTTTAGCTAAGTAGGTTCTAGTTCTATGTTATTCCTGGATTTTTATTAGTCCGTCGTTTTTACTACACTTTCGTGGATGTAGGTATTTCTCAGAAATGTTTTATATGTATTAAACTCTGTAAAATTTGTATTAGTAGGATAATTCTTCATTTAGGGGCTAACATTAAAAGTGCGAACGAAATAAAAATAGTTTGGGGTTGAAACCGTTGGGCGAATATGTATTCTTAATAAATTCGACATAATTTCTATTATAGTCGAGCTATTCATAGATGAAATTGTTTTATATCAAGCGTTAATGAAACTAATAAATTAATATCACAAAAGCACTGCGTACATAGATGATTTCTATTCGACGCATTGTGTTCTTGAGAAATTTAACGTATTAGGTACTAAATACGCACCAAATAATTAGGCCCTTATCTTAAAAGTCGAGTTGCTTTATCAAAAGCTACGATGAAGGATACAATTAATATCAAAAACACTGCGTATGTGGACGATTTCTATCTGCCGCGCGTTCATTAAGTTGACAAAGCTTATCTGTGACAGGGTACACCACACTGTTTGTGTGGATAGCCTTGTGCTAACATGAAAATAAGTAGAACAATAAACAAGCAGCGAGCATAAATTTGCCACGCCACCCGACGTTATTCGGCAGCCTTCCGCGTACGGGACATAAATCAAAATCCCAATACTTTAATATTGAAAAAATACGCTCTAGAAATTCGTGAGGCGTTTTTTGAAGCTGTTTTTGTCTTTTCGTCGGTGTTGCACTATAAAATAAATAATAAAAATAAATAAATGCTACACACTCAAATTCTCACACTAAGGTTTTTGTGTCGTGGGTCCCTTGGAACACACATAAAGATCCGAACATCCGCGACACGAACATCTGCTTTTTACACAAATATTTGCCCCGAATGGTAATCAAACCCAGTGTACCCTGGATCAGGGATAAAATAGCATTCTAATGTTGAAAGAATTTTTCGAGTCGGGCCAGAAGTTTCGGAGCCTATTCAATACAATACAATACAATACAATACTCTTTATTGCACACAAAAAAAAAACATAAAACATAACATTAAACAAAAACAAATGTTCATGATTTAGTGTACAATCCGGCGGCCTTATTGCTATAGAGCAATTTTTTCCAGGCAACCGGGGGGTGAAGGAACCGATACAGAAGGTGAAGCGGTAGACGTGCAAAGAGTAATATACCTTTTACCTAATATCTATACCCAAATATATAACATATACATACACACAAATAAATGATGAAAAACATTAAATATAACAATTGCAAACAAACAATAAAATCTTTCCTCTTTATAATATTAGTGTAGACAAGACATGAAGCCTGACGATACCGGTTGCATTTAAAAATGTAAAAATATGTGTTTTTATAATTCATTACTATCTTTGGATCTAATAACCTACTGCGTAAAAGCTCCAAGAGTAAATTGAAATATAAAAATACCCCAACACAAACCAAGACCGTATTTCTCAGGAAAAACGTGAAGTATTTTTTTTGACATATAATTGTAGGTGCTTCGTAAGAAATGCGAGAGCATTTCCATGTAATATATATAAAAGCAGGTTTCCTTTGAAGTGAGAGAGATGTCTTTATATTAGACATGCGCGCCGGGCCTGAAATTGCCGGCGGCGGCGCGCTGACCTGAAACGGTCGGCGGCGGCGGCGCGCTGCGGCGTGGCCCAAGTTTTTTTGGGATCTGTTTTTTTTTTAAGTAATGATTACACAACAAAAGCAAAAACATAAAAATCTAAGTTTTTTTATTAGAGTAACTATCTAACTAAATCAAAATCTAAAATTTGCACTCGCAAACGTGAATTTTCGCATTCACGATACAATTTGTACAAAGAAAAACAAGTTTTTTTTAAAGAAAACCATCCTTCTATTCATTCAAAGGAGAACGTTTTCTTTGCATAACTTGTAATTATCGTGAATGAATATAGTTTTGTTCACTCTCACAGGGCTCAGTCGCGACCGTTTTGCGGTAACATAAGGCCGGCAACTGAAAACACGCGCTCGCTAGGCGTGCTGGTAGCTGGGATTGCCAGCAAGAGCGTTGAGCCATGGAAATGCCTTTTCTTTTACTTTCCAGTATTTAAGTAAATCTCCTTGGACAACGTCTACATCTCCTGATCTCATAGTAGCCAGAAACTTCAAACATTCTTGTGATATTTTCGCGTCTTCTGAGTCTAACTCTGCGATGCCACTGCTATATTTCCTGGAAAGTTTGGATAGCAAGACTTGTCCAGAAGATGTACTTGCAACAGGTTCAGAGGTAGCCGTTGACGTATCTACAAGTCCTCCTGCTACTAGGTCTGATGCCTTTACTTGTTCTTTGATGTAATCTGTCAAAAACGTAGCGCGTGTGGTGTTTTTACGCTCTAAGTAGTTGACAAAATGGCGCCGCACGCGGCCGCGTTCACTGCTTGGCCCCTCACCCCCCTGCCATACTCTTCCCCCGCCCAGTGTTGCCAAACGCCAAAGTTTAAAAATGTGCACAAGAAATTACGACACACACAGTTCAATAATGTCTCCAATCCAAAGGTGTATTTCTAAAAGATCGATTTTTTAATTTGTCAACACCCATAATCAGGCGCGCTGAGTGGCAGACTCGGCGGCGGCGGCGCGGCCCAAGCGCGGCGCGGCGCGGCGTCGCCGGCGCGGCGCGCATGTCTACTTTATATAAGTGATATTGTCCGTGGGCGTCAGCACGATAATTAGCTGGGATCTCCCATCATTTGTCACGGCACGAGACGTCTTCTATGCCTTTCACTATGAAGAGTTACTCTCACACCGTTGTGTAAGGAAACAAATCCTTACTGATCTGAAAGTAATAAAAATCTGTCCTTACAATATGATTTTTTTCATAGGGGATCGACTTCCTGTTGAGTGGTTTCCATCATGGTCAGGGTAGCTCCAGCCCAGGAAGAAGATAAGATAAGATAAGATAATTATTTATTTACTTTAAACATGGTTTAAAAAGATGTTGTACAATAAAAGTGGCCTTGCATGTTTAGCTAAATAATTGTAGCATGCAAATATAGTGGTGATTAGGTACAGTTTAAAAAAATAATCAATATCATCAAATAATCATAAATGCAGTCAATAATAATCAAAATAATAATCAATATCATCAAAATAATAGTCTTGGAAGCTTTCAGACGGAAAAGCTCTTAAATTCAATACTCCATTATTATTTTGTCCCAGTGAAGGGCATACGCGGTCTAACGCCTCAGGCCTCCCCTTCTATTTTCCTCTTTAGGCAGATAATCGGCCAGTTGGCAAAAGTGGCCGAATCCGTCGCGCCATCTTTTCTAGGGCGACCTCGTCTTCTCTTTATACAGGGTGTAAGGGACAGCTTAGCAAATACTTAAATGGTGGAATCTATCCATAATTACGATTGACTACAGGTAATTATTTTATCCCGGAAACGTTAAACTTTCATTATTTACCTACTTGAGTGCTACACAACGTACCGTGAAACCGCGCCCCGTGCCGGTCCCCCGTGCCGCGTCTTTGTCAGAATACGATGTGCATTGTTGGTTTCGTGTTTTACGCTGTTATCATTGTTTGCTATTGGAAAATTGAGTGTATTACAATAAATAATTTTATTAAAAACAGAAATCACGGAAAAAAGGAATAATATAATAATAATAATAATAAAAAATCTTTATTTGGCCAAGTAACAATTGTACATTTTGCAACATTTATCAGGTAGCGCTTAAATAGGATAAATCCTGTGCCAAAGCGCTAACTACTTCCACTTGACACTAAGGGTACAACAATGCAGAACAAATTAAATTTTAACTAAATCTAACAATTAATTTAACTACTTACAGCATTGTGAAATATGATAGATAAACTAAATATAGTAATATGTATAATACATAAACTTACAATATATACATAATAAAATAAGTATGTTGATAAATATAAATAAATAATTATGGTACTATAATAATATGATAAATGAAACTAAAATAAGACGTGTGAATAAGTACTTACTAGATTATGTAAAAATTTTTGCTCATTGCAATCCTTTCACTTGTTATGACAAAGAATTTCGCACACACGACCAGCTTATGTCCGTTACCTTACCACACACCCACAGCGAAGTACTGATCGGATAACAATGGTTTTAAAATAAGCAGTTTTAAAACCACTGATGCTCTGCCTACCCTATTAGGGATTGTAGGCGTGAGCGTATGTATGTGTGTATGTAAAAACTTCAAAAAACATGAACATTTTCCTAAGGAAAATTCCACTGAAAAATCACTCAGAATGATGGTCTGAGTTCATGTTTTCAGTTTTTGCTAACCTGGCCCTACACCCTGTACTGGGGACGTATAGTAAGCTTTTTGAATATGTAAAAATACACAGTTCGGTGTGAGAGTCGTCCAATGACACAGCTTTTTGCAGCCGCGACAAGTTCTTATTGAATTACGTGATCGCTGACGGCCGTCGTTTGGCGTCGTTTTTCCTCCAATATAAAACAATGTTCTTTTTACAAACAGACAATAACTTAGTTAACTATAATTCGAGTGGTTTCGAATGATGCTCTGCAGAATTTCCCAGTTAATCATAATGACATATGGGTATTAGCGCACTTTTCTTATATATTTTTTTACCAGCCCCCATATAGGTACGTCCCCACCGAGGGACATGAGCCTACCTTCAAAACACGAAGGGGATTAAGGTCATAGTCTACCACGCTGGCCCAATGCGAGTTGGTGGACCGATCTCGTCTTTTAAAACTGAATTTTCTTAGACAAGGTTTTATCACGATGTTTTCCCTTACCGCTGAGCAAGTGATAATTAATGAAAAAGCCGTACAGGAATCCTAAAAGACGAATTTAAGATTCAAGATTCAAAAGATTCAAAACGTTTATTTGACATACACACTACAACACAACAACAACGTTACATAAGGAAAAACAACACAGAATAAAAAAATAAAACGTAAAATAAAAAATAAAAATAAAATATATAAATTAAAATGGATGGAGTTGTGATGTAGTGCGATGACAAACAGGACTCACCTCAGCATGTGTTGCAGCAAAGGCCACAACGCTGGTTTTCAGTTGAGCCCCTTAGATCAGTGTATGTGTACTTACGTAGCTAGACGGGAATGAAGAAAATATATATGTATACATATATATGGATAGCTAAAGACGGCAAAATTTGGTGGTACAGGCCCGCACCAAAATTTGATCCCGCTACCTTCTGGTTACAAGTCTGGCTCATTACATTACCAACTGGGCTATCACCTCTTTTTTTATTAAATTGGTTAAAAAATGTGAAAAGTTAGTGGGTGAAGCGGGGCTTTTATAAATAGAAACTGTTTTAGACGCGACAAAATTGAAATATTCGAATTCCAGACAGGCCAATATAAAGTAGATCTTCCTCTATGAATATTGCTCGAGCAGCATTATCGATTGACAAATGTGCGCCATAACAGGGATTTATGCTAAGCACCCATAGAACTGGCAATACAGCGAAATATTTATTTGTGCCGAAAGGTATTCAAATGCTTTTCTTTCGAGTGGCCTATCTGTCTTCTCAGTAGTTTTGTTGTTCTATGTCATTTCTTGTATCGGTGATTTTTTTAAAGTAAATAAAAAAAACAGAAGTAGGACCGAAGCGTCTTCTTGAGTTTTTAACCGACTTCAAAAAAGGAGGAGGTTCTATGTTCGACTGTATGTATTTTTTTATGTATGTTCACCGTTTTCTCCGCCATTTGTATACAGATTTTCAAGATTTTTTTTGGTCTAAAGAGCTTACTCCAGAGGTGGTCATTGTCACGAGGTCAGGATCTGATGATAGAATCCCAGGGATCTTCGAATTTAATAGGCACTTACAATGTTTCTCATGTACTTTCTGTTATTTATTTAATACTAGCTTTCCGCCCGCGTGGACTACAGGTTATATTGTGCCCAACTGTGGGATAAAATGTAATCTATGTCCTTTCCCATGCTATAATCTATTTCTGTACCAAATTTCATTAAAATCGGTTCAGAAGTTTAGGCGTGAAAGACGGACAGACAGAGTTACTTTCGCGTTTATAATATTAGCATGGATTAGTATGGATAGCTAGAGAGGGCAAAATAGATAAACATTTAAGATGTTTTTTCTCTGGCACAGGTGTTCGTGTAGGTATGTTCCAAGGAACCAGGGAAAACCTTAGTGTGGGCTGTTGAGTATGTACTGTACATTGTCAAATATTTAATAGGTGAGTATAAATATCTTTAAAAAAATCTCAAACGAAAGATCTCAAAAATTAAATTTCTCCTTACTGTTTAAAATAAAATAAAAAAACATACTGTTGTGAGAAAATGAACCAACAAAGTTATCTAAATAAAAAAAAAACTTTAAACAAAAAAATACGTTAGTCTAATCTAAACAATTGGCACCGAACAGTGGGTCGTGTGAATCCCTAAGCCACGAAATGCTCGCTGATATCCACTGCAGTGCGGCTTGCGGCTCACTCACCATTGTTTTTGCACACTGTGCAGTTTTTACGTTGAAAATAATGGAATATTCCTAAATAAATTCTTTTTATTAAGTAGGTAGTTACTTTGAGCTGTAATAGGGACTTTGTTCCCGTGGAAATTTCGTAAAATCCTTCTTTATTCCTTTTTATTTACCAGCCCCTTTTTATTCCATTTTATTTACCAGCTCGTAGCCCAGTGGCTCTCGCTGATCTCAACCAATCAGTGAGGTTAAGCAACGTAGACAGAGGCAGGGAACCTGATGGGTGACCAAAGTAGCAATTTATCATGAGCGTTTCCGTGCTTCGGAGGGCACGTTAAGCTGTCGGTCCTGGCTGTTGTCGATTGACTACAGTCGTTAAAACCAAGTCAGAGGCCATGATACACGATAAGAAGAAGAACCAGCCCATATACGTCCCCAGCGAGGGACACGGGCCTCCCTTCGAAACACGAAGGGGATTAAGGCCATAGTCCACCACGCTGGCCCAATGCGGGTTTGTGGACTTTATTCTTTGCTTACGTTATATAACTACAAAATTAAAAAAAAAAATGTAACGCCCTTTCGACATTCGATTGCTTATAGTTATAACTTTTAAACAGCTGAACCAATTTTCAATAAATATAGCTAAGAACCATCTCGAATACGTCAGCTTTTAAACAACAAAAAGCCACATCGAAATCGGTGCATTCGTTTAGGAGCTAGGATGCCAGACGCACCGATATACAGTGGATATGTCGCCGGAAATTAATAAGAATTGTAAGTTGATCGATTTTCGAGGTAGTTTATCAACTTTTTTATTTATTTATTTTTTATTGATTATTATAAGATGGGTTAACTCTTGACCTCAATCTTGACCATAAGGTCAAAGATGAGGTCGACGATGGAGCGAGTTAACCCAGAAAATGCCTATAAAGGCACTGGTACTCCCACGCACCGACGGAACACAGCAAGCTGTTTGGCGTCGGACTTCGGTCGGAGGGTGGTCGCAAACCAGACGGCCCTTTACAGAGCCTACCACACCGCATGAGACCATAGGACGGCACCACAGATTCAGAATAAAATGAAGTGCCGTTGCCTGGGATGGATTACTAAGAGGCAGGTCTCATTTGTGTTTCCTTAGTTGCCTCATACGACACCCACGGAAAGGAATGGGGTGGTGTTATTCTCAACCGATCACCACACGGCAAAGAAAAAAAAAACTATCGGAAAATCATACACGGAAGTTGAAATGTATTATTTATCGCAATACATTTTAGCTAATTGATCAACTTACGCTGCCTGGCTGTAAGTTTATCAACTAACGATTTTGCCACACGTCAAATCATTCACGAATGGACCAATCGCTGCTCAGTGTACATTTTTACGTTAAACTGACATTCGTAATATAATACACTGTTCTCTGATTGGTCGATGCGACAACCTCTTAAGGAAACCACAGTCGAGTCGTTTCTGGCTCTTCGCCGGGTCACCAACCCTAAACGGGTTGGTTGGGTTAGGTTAGGTTAGAACTGTGACCCTAACCCTAAACGGGTTGGTTGAGTTCGGCTACTAACAAACCTACTTGTCGCAGTTCTAAGTGAGTCATTCAACCAATCAGCTTACACCTCGAGTTTTCAACCAATCAACACATCGCGCTCGTCGGATCATTTTACCGCGAGACGCCGTAAATTGATAAATTATCGGAAATGTATACATTAAATAATACATTTCAACTGCCGTGTATGATTTTCCGATAGTTGATAAACTACCTCGAAAGTTGATAACTTACGATTCTTATTATTTTCCGGTGACATATACACGTTAAACATATAACACCCCTCTTTTTTGTCAGGGGTTAAAAATCAGACACTGTTAGCCAGTTACCACTTAATAGACTACCAAGCTGTTAATCGTTATCCAAACGGTCAGTCCCCAAGGGCCCAGACAGGCTTCGTACTAACTGACCTTAAGACATGGTCTCTAAAGACTCTAACTGATTTCTAATTGATAGGTTAACATTGATCTTAATTGGACTACTATTACTGAATCCCTTGTTTCATGCATCACTGGTTCCTGTTTACTTATATCACCTAACTAGCTTTCCGTCCGGGACTTCGTTCCCATGGGAATTCGGGAAAATTATGTAGCCTTTGTCCATCGGGGATGATGTAGCTTTCTAACGGTGAAAGAATTTTTCCAATCGGTCTAGTAGTTTCGGGGAGCCTATTCAATGCAAACAAACAAACAAATCTTTTCTCTTTATTATATTAGTTTACGATGCGCATGATTTGTTTTAGAAAACAGGGCTTTGACATACAGAAAGCGTCAATGTCGCTAAATTTTTTATTATGGCGAAATTTTTTGTGGGTGAAAGGCTGACAACCTTTCACCACTTACATCATATTTCATCTTACAACCCTCTGAATGTATGTCAAACGTTGCATCAAGTGGTTTTAAAACCACTGATGCTCTGCCTACCCTGATAGGGATTATAGGCGTGAGCGTATGTATGTATAGTGTATAGGTCTTAGTATTATCAGGACCAAGACTTCATTATAACCTTCATCTGTTATTACAAAGATGCAGTCAAAGAATCCTTACTAGTGTTATAAATGTGAATGAAAGTTTGTTTGTTTGTTACGCTTTCACACGTAAACTATTGAAGCGATTTTGATGAAATTTGGTAAAGAGATAGATTAGATCTTGAGAAATGACATTAGCTACATTTTATTTCACAATTAGGCACGAAATGACCTGTAATCTACGCGGGCGGAAAGATACTCGTAGTACAGTTATAAATATTTAAACGCTACACACTCAATGACCCACACTAAGGGTCAGCTCACACCGCGACGTGACGTTGCGAATAGAGCTACTCAAAATTGAACTTTATTTATTACATGAAAAGGTAAACTTTTTATTAATTTCATTGTGAGAAAGCCGCGGCGCGCGGCGGCGAGCGGCAAAGTGCGGCGCTGCGTGTTCTAAATTCTCACTTGTAATAAATAAAGTTCAATTTTGTGTGGCTCTATCGGCAACGTCGCGTCGCGGTGTGAGCTGACCCTAAGGTTTTCCTTTGTGTCGTGGTTTCCTTGGAACGTTCACTAAATAGCAGGCGCGGTCGCAGCCTGAAATTTTGGAGGGGGTCACTCACCCAATTCACAACTAAGTAGACAGCTTAGACAGCTTTTATCTTGAATCTTTACAATAAACCGACAAATTACATTATTAGAATATTGTTATACAATCTTTATCATAACGACGCATATCGATTTCGCTAGGATCATCAAAACTACGTAGTTTGGTTCCTTGTTTCTAAACTAAATGTCATTTCCAAGTTATTTTGGCCATCGTATGTAGGTAGTTCATAAAAACACCACTAGATGTCAGCAAACTATAAATTTATCGCTGTTAGGGGATAGCTAGAAATTTCCTTTTATTATTTGGCAAATTTTTGAGATTTTTCAATTTGACCTTAGATTTTGGGGGGGGATCATGTCCCATGTGGACCCCCCCCCCTTTACTAAAGCTAAATCGCTCACAATTCCATTATATTCAACGTTTTTATTGGGCTGGGCTGAATACAAAGGAAATGTGAGCGGTTTAGCTTTGGTAAACACGTTCAAACTTACCGCGATCGATCAAGGACCTGTCGAAGGCGAAAAACACCGCCACTAGTAATTTTCGCCGCCACAAAAACAAAAAAGATTTGTTTCACTCTGAAAAAGAAAAGTTTATGCTTTCTGAACCATTTCATGGAATGTTATGCGCATAAATGTATGAGAAATTTCTCACTTTGTGTAATCTTGCGCCTGGTATTTGAGACCCGAGTTTTATTCTAGAATTGACTATTTGTTACTGTCGACCTCAACTATAAAGTTATTACTTGAATTAAACTATCTCTAACATTTATTTAATTTAAGTAGCATCTCATACTTACTCAGTAGTTATCAATCATTTATGAAATGTAGCTTAGTAGGTATGTGTTGGTCCATTGTCTGGTCCACCAAAGTATGATGCCAGGGTGTCTATTAAATCTAGTCTCATCTTGTAGTTGTGTGTAAAACATCGTTAGATAGATATTTTTGAGCTGAAAACAGGTTAAAAAAACATTTATTTATTTATTTTTTATTATAAGATGGATTAACTCTTGACCTCAATCTTGACCATAAGGTCCAAGATGAAGTCGACGATGGAGCGAGTTAACCCAGATAATGCCTATAAGAACACAGCAAGCTGTTTGGCGTCGGACTTCGGTAGGAGGGTGGTCGCGAACCAGACAGCCCTTTACAGAGCGAGCCTACTACCCCGCATGAGACCATAAGACGGCCCCCTTAGATTCAGAAAAAAATGAAGTGTCGTTGCCTGGGATAGATTACTAGGAGGCAGATCTCATTTGTGTTTCCTTAGTCGCCTCTTACGACACCCACGGAAAGAGATACGGTGGTGTTATTCTCAACCGATCACCACACGGTTAAAATTAGTTTAGATAGGAGCTACGATGCCACATACAGTCATACTAATACACAGACATACAGATACTCACGTCTTTTTTGTCGGGGATTAAAATACAAGTTAACATGTGTGTATTGTATATTACGTAAATAATATATCTTAGTCTATATTACTCCGTGTATGGTACGGGGTACCGCATTACGCAAACGTGAATGTCATATCCAAATATCAAATGACAGTCATAAAAAACAATATTGTCATACTCATAAAATACGATACAGGCGAGTAACTGCTCGGTATTTCGATTTGAATGTAAGATTTTATTTATTTCGACCGGCACTTATATTTAAATATAAATTGGGATTTCGTTTGATGAAAAATCCACAGTATGTAGTACCTACTATACCAGCGGTTCTAAATTTTTTTTGGCGACGGACCACTTTTGGAAAACTAAATATTAGATGATAACTGGTTGAGATGAACTATTGAAAGCTCCTGACTGAAAGGCCGCAGTTCCATATTAAAAGATACATAGAAAAATTGATTTTTTTTCCTATGCACGCATTACAAATTGTAAGACCTTGTACACAATATGGAAATGCAAATAAACGATTGAGTATTGGGTACTTACTTATAATTCTTTTAGTATATAATAGCGGAGCCTCCACAGAGGCCCTAGACCCTGGTTTATTAAATTAGTTATAGTCGGCTTGTTGTTTATAGGGGGGTAATCGAAGCGAAACAAATATACAGGGCTTTATTTATCTCTCTTTCAACCTCTCGGGTGGTTAATCAGTCCATGAACATAGGTCAAAATACAAAAAAAAGATTTTGAGTTCCCATACAAACTTCACCAGCATATAGCGCATTTTGTATGGAAGATCAAAAATTTTTTTTCGTATTTTGACCTATGTTCCTTGGGGAAATTGTTCAGTTTCATGGACTGATTAACCACCCAAGAGGTTGAAAGAGAGATACCTAAAGCCCTGTATGTAGTTATAAAAATAAATAGAGTCTTTCTTTATGTGGTACATTGATTTGCTGTTTTGTATATAACATAAGATTCACTAGGTCTGTGATAAGATTGCTCTGGCGAAGTAGATAAGAACTTAGACATCCGTGACTACTTACCTGAACCTTAGCATATTCATTCAGAAACTATTTCATGCAAAAAATCACACTGATTTCAGTTCCCTATTCTTCGGATAAACGAAATCCGCAATACAACAGCCGCAAATACGTTCTGATAAATCACGACATATTGGAATCTCCTATATTCAATTTCGACAAAATATGCCGTTGAAGGAGAAAGCACCTTTTGTGCAAGGTGGAGGGTATGAAATTGTTTGAGACGATGAAATTATGGCCGGTAGTTATTGTCTAGTAAGGAAATCACGTGTAAGACGAATTTGTTTGACGCTGTCCTAGATTTTTGTGATTTAATCAACATTTTGTGCGAATGAAAGTACTGGGTGTTAGTGTGAACATGTACGGGAAATATTTGAATCCACCAAAAATTTAAATAAATGAGTAGTTTCCTAGTTTTTCAGTGTCATAGTCAGTTTTGATCTATTTATGTTTCTTACTACCTTTTCGCGCAGGATTTCGTTCTCGTGGGAATTGAGAAAAAATATGAAAACTATGTGTTAATCCAGGCTGTCAGCTACCGCTACACCAAATTTAATCAAAATTGGTCGCGAACCAGACGGCCCTTTAGAGATCCTACCACACCGCATGAGACCATAGGACGCCAAAACAGATTCAAAACAAACTGAAGTGTCGTTGCCTAAGATGGATTAATAGGAGGCAGGCCTCATTTGTGTTTCCTTAGTTTCCTTAGTCGCCTCTTACGACACCCACGGAAAGAGATAATATGGGGTGGTGTTATTCTTAACCGATCAACACACGGCAACCGATCACCACACGGCACACGGCCAGGCTTGCTCGCCCTCTGGCGTGTTGACATTTTGACAGGACCGCGGGATTGTTCGAGCTGCTGATCCTTCTTCTTCTTCTTATCGTGTAGGTATAGTCAAGTATGTGGCGAACTTGGCTAACCCTAATGTCAGAGTTTTTAAACCGCACAATGGCCTCAGACTTGGTTTTAACGACTGTATTCAATCGACAGCAGCCGGGACCAACAGCTTAACGTGCTCTCTGAAGCACAGAAACGCTCGTGATAGATTGCCATACTGGTCACCCATCAGGTTCCCTGCCCCTGTGTACGTTGCTTAACTCACTGATCAGTTGAGATCAGCGAGAGCCACTGGGCCACGAGCGCTGATCCTTAATTTTCGATAATTAATTTAAAATTACCTTAAATGAAGCTTATTACAGTTTTGATGACAGCTCTTTTGTTTATTTATCATCTAGTGTTAAAAATGAACGTGTAAGATAGTTTTCCTAGAATAGTAATAATTGGGTCCATGAAGTTTTCTTGTAAATTGAAGCGTTTAAGGCGACTACAGCACCCGATTAAGGCAGCACACATAGGAATAGTGCCATCTTCTCTCTCAGCAGGCCTGGGCCGGCAGTGCGAACAGTGTCGATACACGAAGTTTACGGACTATGAAAGCGTGCGTGCGTAAAAACATGTTCGAAAGTTAGAAAAATGAGATTTATGGAAAGGTAACAGCTTAAATCGAAAAATGCGTTAGTATCTTATCGAGAGTGTTCAATCACGAACATTTTGATAGCAAATTCAAGTTCATGTGTGCATTTTACTATCGTTTTTACAGATTAAAAGATACACAATATTGTTATTTAGAGGTGACTTTGTGAGCTTTTTCTATCGAACCAAAAGTGCTGAATCATGTTTTCAGCAAGAATATTATCTAGTTTATGTCCTGAATATTACCGTAGTATTTTTTTTCTGCGATTTAATGCAGTGCGTCATGCGTATCTACGCATCATAAAATCGTAATTTAGGTGCTGTAGTTGCCTTAATTCAGTGGCTTAGCTAGGAAACCAAAGGCCCTGGGGCAAAAAAAAATTAGGGCCCCAACTAAACTAATAAAAATCTTCGTCGTGTTCCCAGTTCGACGTACTCCAGATTTGTCGTAATATTTTTCAAATAAGTTGTCATTATTAAAGTCGCGTTCCAGGAATCTGGTTTATTTATATTCCGCATGTGGAAGAAATTTTCACCAGTTCAATTTATAGTTTGTAAGTCATAGTCCGGTGGGCCCCCTGAGCTTGGGGTCCCAGGGCACTGCCCCGTCTAGCCCTCCGGTATACGCCACTGGTTTAATTATGAGAAGACTAAGCGAAAAATCTGCCCAGATTCCACAATCTTCGAGGAAATACCGACATTCTGTCACAATGGGAGGTTTTCTTTTTGGGTATTAAAAAAAAAGTATTTCCCCAGAGCTCTCTAGATGGCGCTGAACTGACTCCGTTACTAGGTGCCAAAGCCAAAAGGCTTGGAGAAAAACATTGCATCAAATATTCTGAGTTTGTTTTGGCTTTCCAATCATCCTAGTTTTCTCGCGCTTTGTTATAATTCAGTTTTGTTTTTTCGTTGTTTTCGTAAAATCGCCTAACTACGTATGGTAGACGTGATATTGATGTGATATGACTGTAACGTTTCGTTTTATGATCTCAAAATTACGTTCAAGTGAATTAATCAAAAATAATTTAACGTTCCGTTCCTTGCAGTAACGTACATAGTTTAGCGCCATCTATCCGGCGACTGGGGAAAAAAAAAAAAAAAAAAAGAAAATCCCTCATTAATGAATCTTTTTCCCAGTTTACGAAAGTATTCATGAAAACTCTGAATAGATTCCCAAAAACCCTGGCTTCAATCTCAGGAGCCTCTTTCAGAATATTTTCAGTTTCCCCCCGTTGTTTTCGAGTTTTAATTGCACCTCACGAGATGGCAGCACTGAGCCCCACATAATTAGTGCGCATCATTATCGCATATGTGTACGTGCCCTATTCTCTACCAGTATGAACTCGGCTTTACAACTCAAGTGCTTTAGTGTGCACGGATCTTTTTGTTTGTTTATGAAATGTTACGAGTGTGTAGACTGGGCTCAAATTAAAATAGTGAACTCGTCCTTATACAGGGCTTTAGGTAAATCTCTTTCAGCCTCTCGGGTGGTTAATCAGTCCATGAAACTGAACGACTTCCCCAAGGAACATAGATCAAAATACGAAAAAAATTTTGCTCTCCCATACAAAATGCGCTTTTAGCTGATGAAGTTTGTATGGGAACTCAAAATATTTTTTTCGTATTTTGACCTATGTTCCTTGGGGAAGTTGTTCAGTTTCATGGACTGATTAACCACCCGAGAGGTTGAAAGAGATTTACCTAAAGCCCTGTATACAGGGTGTAAGGAAGAGAATTCAGATCATCATTCTGTTCCTAAATTTCATTACGTTTTTTAATATTTTCTGAAACACTCGTGGCCAAGTGGTGCTTGCTAAATTCATCCGATCAGTGTGGTTAAGCAACGCACACAGACGTAGGGAACCTGATGGGTGACCAAAGTGATAATTTATCACGAGCATTTCGGTGCTTCGAAGGGCACGTTAAGCTGTCGGTCCCAGCTGTTGTCGATTGACTGCAGTCGTTAAAACCAAGTCGGAGGCCATTTGGCGGTTTGAGAACTCTGACACCAGGGTTAGTCAAGTTGGCCACGCACTTGACTATACCTACACGATAAGAAGAAGCCGTGTGAGTCCCCGGCAGAGTAGAATAGGACCACCCTCTTTCTTACCGAGGTGTCGTACAAGGCGACTAAGGTAAATATGCAAGCAAGTTCATCTGCACACAGAGAAGGAAAACTCTGCAATTATATCAGAACCCTCGCCAACCCGTCTGCCAAGCGTGGTGAGTATGGCATTTACCCCTCATGTTATCAAGGGAGGCCCGTGCCCCAGCAGTGGGGACGTATATGGGCTGATGAAGAAGAAGAAGAACATTTTCTGCTTTCAAATTAAATTATTTATTAGAATACCCTCCATTTTCCAATAAATTACAATAATAACTGAGTAAAACACGAAAAACCAGCAATGAATACACATTCTGATAGCAGTGGATGGGGGGGACCACGTGCGAGGCGCGGTTTCGCGGTGAATTGCGTAGCGCTAAAGTAAGTAAATAACGAAAACTCCTCCACACATTTCCGGGAAAAAATAATTACATGTACTCGATAACAGTTATGTGTACATTCCTACATTCAAGTATATTTGCTAAGCGGTCCCTTACACCATGTATGTACACACGGCAGCAGCACATCAGACACACATGTTGACCTTGACGTCGCTAACTCCCTCGGAATATCGTCGGCTTTCGTAGTGCAAATGGGTAATCTGACAAGCTGCAGTCTGTACCTAATGGTATTTTTTATGTAGAGGTCTTAAGGGCGATTTTTCTACTAAAAATAAAACTTTAACTCCTGGAGTGTTTTTTTAGAAATGTAATTACAGGGATTTAGGTTAATGACTTTCAACCTCTCGGGTGGTAAATCAGTCCATGAAACTGAACAACTTTCCCAAGGAACAAAAGTTAAAATATGAAAATAAAAAAATTTTGACTTCCCATACAAAATGCGCTATCAGCTGACGCAGTTTGTATGGGAACTTAAAAATTTTTTTCGTATTCCGACCTTTGTTCCTTGGGAAAGTTGTTCAGTTTCATGGACTGTTTTACCACCCGAGGGGTTGAAAGTGATTTACCTAAAGCCCTGTATATTCGGGTTATAACGAAGCGCACGCCACTCCTCGGTTTTCTATGCAACTTGAAATTCTGTCAAATCTTGTCTTTTTTATTTTCGTTGAGTACAACAATGGGGTGACTTTTAAGTATTTAGCGAAACTTTAGGGGGTGATTCTTACCATAAAACTAAACAACTTTCCCCCATAGGTCGTTTTTTTTCATATTTCGACCTATAGTTCCTTGGTGAAACTTGTTTAGTATAGTGTGCTTATTATATGTATAGGTTATCTTATTCTAAAGTCTGTATTACAGAAAGCAACTCAGACTTTGATCTTTACTTAAGTAGCAGACGTCTTTGTCATTTTAATAGTGAGAGAAAGAGACAAAATCAAAATCAAATCAACCCACTATAGTTAGAATACTATATGTCCTACAACCAAATCTTGTCCCTTCCGAGTTTTGGTCGTTTTAGTTACTTGCGTGCTCCTAATAACCGGTTTTTTAACCCTTAATGGTAGAATTTTATTGGTGAACTTTATTAAAAGGCGTGGTTTATTTTCATAACTTTTAAAAACATCGAAAAGTCGAAAGCACGGAAAATAATTGCATGATGATCGCACATTTTCCAACTGTTTGAATCCAGAATTTTTGAGAAATCTTTATGTGAACATCGGGAACTCATAAATAACACCCGCGACATTAATTGCTTAAGTAATATCCATACTAATATTATAAATGCGAAAGTAACTCTGTCTGTCGGTCTGTTTGTCTATCTGTCTGTCCGTCTTTCACGCCTAAACTACTGAACCGATTTTGATTATTTTTGATACAGAGATAGATAAGAGCCTGGGAAAGGACATAGGCTACATTTTATCCCACAGTTGGGCACGATATAACCTGAAGTACACGCGGGCGGAGCCGCAGGCGGAAAGCTAGTAGTTATAATATAACTTAAAACGGCTAAACCAAAAATAAAACGAAGCTATAAGAAAGATTTCTTTCACCATTTCAACAAAGATAAGAAGCTTTAAAAAAACCACATCAAAAGCAGTCCACTTAGTTTATTATAGAATTTGGTCCACTAGTAAAACTTACAACACCCCTCTTTTTTGTCTTGGGCTAATTTGAACAACAATCTGACATCATATCATCTGACGCTGACACTCCCACCTCACCCATACCGAACGGTTAGTTCCAAAAAAATCCGCTATATGGCGCAGCGTGTATTCTACAACGCGGTATCGTTATGTTACACCGAAAGTATGACTTGTCGAGAGTTTGATATTTAGCCGAGTTTTACCAATTCCCCGCCGTGTGGACGTGAAACAGCGTCCGTCATGGCAATTTTTAAACGGCCGTCAAGGCTTAATAAATGCTTTTGTAGCTTTGTAGCTTCGTTTTGTAGCTTCTCAAACAGACCTCTTATATTCTCCGCTAAAAGGAGTCCATTCAACTTGACTCCTACTTTCCGGAGTACCTACATCTTTATCTATTACCGATGAGCTAGAACTCCTTGGCATGAAGTTGTCTGCCAACCTCAACTTTGGTACCTCCATCGAGTCTTAGACTGCGGCCAAAAAGCTGGGCATCCTTAACAAGGTTAAGCGATACTTCACGCCGGATCAACTTCTTACCCTTTATAAGCCGCAGGTCCGATCGTGCATGGAGTATTGTAGCCACCTTTGGGCGGATGGTTCGGCCAAATACCAACTAGCCGCTCTGGACTCGGTGGATCGCAGAGCCAGGAGGCTTATTGGTGATAAAAAGCTGGTTAAGGATAAGCTACAAAGCCTATCTCATAGACGCAAAGTAGCTTGCCTCAGTGTGCTCAGAGGCTACATGAGCTCATTCCGCCTGCCCCTTTTTTCCATCGGACGTCCAGACGCACTGCGGGGTACCACCCTTATCTTGTCGAGATCTGAGCGCTATTCTTCATCTTTTATATTGCGCACTGCCAGGGAGTGGAATTCCCTGCCGGCGTCTGTATTTCCGAGTTCATACAACCCAAATATCTTTAAAGTACGAGTGAATAGGCTTTTTCTGGGTGAGCTCGCTACATTCTCGACCACATCTTTGCCCTAAACTAGATTGTAGTCAAGAGCGAACCAATTTTTAATAAAAAAAAAATGAAAAATCGTGCAATATTCCTAGACCGCGTTGATGTGTGTATGTATTGGCTATCTAATTATAAAGTATGTATTACAGAAAGCAACTCAAACTCTGATATTTACTTAAGAAGCGGTCGTCTTTGTCATTTTGATAGTGAGAGAAAGAGACAAAATGAAAATCAAATCAACACCCCACTATAGTTAGAATACTATTATCTTGTCCTGCAACCAATTCTTGTCCCTTCCGAGTTTTGGTCGTTTTAGTTACTTGCCTGCTCTTAGTATCTGGTTTTTTAACTCTTAATGGTAGAATTTTATTGGTGAACTTTATTAAAAGGCGTGATTTATTTTCATAACTTTTAAAAACATCGAAAAGTCGAAAGCACGGAAAATAATTGCATGATGATCGCACATTTTCCAACTGTTTGAATCCAGAATTTTTGAGAAATCTTTATGTGAACATCGGGAACTCATAAATAACACCCGCGACATTAATTGCTTAAGTAATATCCATACTAATATTATAAATGCGAAAGTAACTCTGTCTGTCGGTCTGTCTGTCTGTCTGTCTGTCCGTCTTTCACGCCTAAACTACTGAACCGATTTTGATTATTTTTGATACAGAGATAGATAAGAGCCTGGGAAAGGACATAGGCTACATTTTATCCCACAGTTGGGCACGATATAACCTGTAGTACACGCGGGCGGAGCCGCAGGCGGAAAGCTAGTAGTTATAATATAACTTAAAACGGCTAAACCAAAAATAAAACGAAGCTATAAGAAAGATTTCTTTCACCATTTCAACAAAGATAAGAAGCTTTAAAAAAACCACATCAAAAGCAGTCCACTTAGTTTATTATAGAATTTGGTCCACTAGTAAAACTTACAACACCCCTCTTTTTTGTCTTGGGCTAATTTGAACAACAATCTGACATCATATCATCTGACGCTGACACTCCCACCTCACCCATACCGAACGGTTAGTTCCAAAAAAATCCGCTATATGGCGCAGCGTGTATTCTACAACGCGGTATCGTTATGTTACACCGAAAGTATGACTTGTCGAGAGTTTGATATTTAGCCGAGTTTTACCAATTCCCCGCCGTGTGGACGTGAAACAGCGTCCGTCATGGCAATTTTTAAACTGACGGCCGTAACTGAGGCTTAATAAAATTCTGAAATGAATTGTACATGAAATTCGAGATTCATTTGCAAAACAATACTATTAGACCAAGATCCCAGAGCCGCCAGACCTTACTTATTTTCTCATGAACCAAAAGTGTGGGAAAGAGTAGTGCTAACATGTACTATTAACATATTATTATGAATACCAGCTAGCCTGGGCCGACGGCCAATTTTCAGCTACCAGGTTCTGAAGGTACTTCCAAAAATTTATCACTTGTCTTGAAGTCTGGGTGCTATAAAAAGTATTGTTATAGTTCCCTGAACATCATATAAAAAAAATACGGCTCAGATTGTAGGTATAATCGTATAATTTACTTGCGAACTGTAAAAGCGTCTGGCAGGAATTACAGCCGACGGAGAGCGTCTGGCTGTGTTGGTCATTAATTTTTGTATTTAATTAATTATTTTCTATAAGCTTTCAGCAGCCAGACTTCAAGACAAATGAGTAATTTTTGGAAGTACCTTCAGAACCTGGTAGCTGAAAATTGGCCGTCGGCCAAGGTTCGCTGGTATTCATATGTTAATAGTACATATTAGCACTACTATTTCCCACACATTTGGTTCATGACAAAATAAGTAAAGTCTGGCGGCCCTGGGATCTCCGTCTATAAGAATCGACAATGGACTGTTTAAAATAACAGGTCTTACGGCTCTGTCGCTAAAATAGTGTTTATATTTTCTTTTCCGTATATCATATTTCTCAAAGCGGTGATAGCCCAGTTGGTAATGAGCCAGACTTGTAATCCGAAGGTCGCGGGTTCAAATCCTGGTGCGGGCCTGTACCACTAAATTCGTCTTTTCGGATTTATGTACGGTTTTCTAATTATCACTTGCTTAACGGTGAAGGAAAACATCGTGATGAAACCCGCCCGTCCAAGAAAATTCATTTTCGAAAGACGAGTGGTGCACCAACCCGCATTGGGCCATCGTGGTGGACTATGGCCTAAAACCCCTTCGTGTTTGGAAGGGAGGCCCGTGCCCCTCGGTGGGGACGTGTATGGGCTGCTAAGATATTTCTCAAACCTATGAAATTGCCGGTTTCCGTAGATCATTTTTGAGAAACTGATGAAATTACCGGTTTCCATAGTTCATTTTTGGGAAACTGAGTTTTTCTTAGTAACGTTTATGGATTTTCCTCAGGAATGCAAAATTTTGTTGAAAAGTTTAGACAACATTAAGTTAGTTTTTATCATACTTAGTTTATTGGAAATTGTAATGTTACGGCAAAAATAAGCAAAGAAACGGAAAACAGAGGAAACTAGCTATGCAGGCTGACTTTTTAATCAGTATGCAAAATTTTGATTTATTTTTATGCTTCAGACGATCTAGCTTGAAATTTTTATATAAAACAAAAAAAATACGGATCTGTTGAATTTTCATAAAGTTTACGTACAAAAAATTTGCGTACTGATTAAAAATAACGTGGTATATGAGCTATGCTTTTAGCAAATAAATCCTAAGTAACATTGTATTCTTTCTACACCAAAACTCCGCTAAAGGGCTATGTTTTTTTACTGAAAAAACAATGTTAGTAACAGCTTTTAAATTAAATACATTGTGAACAAAATAAAAGCTTCAGAAAAATCGGCAATTTTATAGGTACCTATTATAAAGTAGGTAACACTCATGAACCATTTATTTAAAGAAATAATAATATTTGGAATGGAAATTCAATTCAACTTGTGATGTGAATTTTTTAGTGTCATGTAATTCACGATTTTTAAACCCCTACAAAAAGGGGGGTGTTATAAGCTTGACGTGTATATCTGTTTGTCTGTTTGTGGCATCGTAGCCCCTAAACAGATGGACCGATTTCGATGTGGTTTTTTTGTTGAAAGGTGACGTAATTGAGATGGTTCTTACATCAAAATAGGTTCAGGCGTTTAAAACTTATAAGCAATCGAATGTCGGAGGTGATACCACATTTATTTTAATTTTATAATTACAAATAAGTATTTGGTTCGGAAATAAATCTCTTGGATTTTTCTTAAATGTATACTTGAGACAATTTGAAGCAACAAAGTGTTTCTGCTTGAGATATATAGATTAATGGATTGATTACTTATTAATCTACTTATATGTTTTCTGTCTCCTTTGTTACGTAATTAAAATCTTATACCGTTTCTTAGACTGATTAATTAATTGCTCCATACGTAGTAAACGATCCCTTATCCCTCATCTAATTAATATACAACGTCAAGTAATAATATTATAATCCAGTTCAAAAGATTAAGTTCCTAAACATAAGCTCCATAGCAGGTTCTCTAAACGCCTGTCATTAAAATTATAGCAAACTATATTGTAGTGCAATTGACTGGAATTATAATGTTGCTCTTACGCTTTATAAAGGCGTTTCAATATTTTGTCTGTAGTTGGTCGAGAATCTTAGCTCTCACTTTTAAATAATTAAAGTATTTAAAAGATGAACGGATCCCGTGAATTTACCGTTAATTAGCTAATTTAAATCTATGTTAAGATTGTTAATACGATTTACAAGACGGATTAGCTTACAAAAGGGCGACAAGCATGTTTAGTGGTTTAGGATATTTTTTGATATCGTACCTAGCGCTTTTACTCTTTTACATGAAATTGTTGTCAGGATAACCAGCAGTGGATCCCCAGTGCCACCATGTACCTATCTACCAAAAAAGGTATAAACCATTTAAAATATATTGTTATTGACTTTTTATTTAAAAATAAAATAAAAATTTAAATATTGACTAGGTTTTTTAATTAGCCTGATTTTAAGTTAGAAACTTAAGGTAGGTAGTTATTTTTCTAATGAAACTGAACGACTTTTCCCACGGGACTCCTAGAAACTAAAAAAATCTACTTCTGACACAGGCGTACATGCTTAAAAGAAGACTTCCAATCAATATTGTTCATGTACGAGTTTTTCAAAAATTTTTTTGTATTTGTATTTTTTACTTCTCATACCAACAAAGTATTCTGTGCTTATACTAAGACAATCAGCAGAGCAGTCGCTGATTGCTGCAGTTGTATGGAGTATTGGAGAAGCGATTTTTTTTCATATTTTGACCCATGTTTTTTGGTAAAGTTTTTCAGTTTGGTGGGCTGATTTACATCCATAATGTTGGCTAACCTGATTCAAAGTTACCATGAAGTTACCTAATGTTTCTGTTCACGTTGCAGCGCAATACAAGGTGATAAAAAACCTCCTAGCTATATTCAAAATCCTGAAGCAGTATCACTCAAAGAACACATTTATGAAAAAACATTTTTTTAAATATGTTTTCAATGGGAATAGTTCATTTGTTGCCTAAACGTAGACATTACTCCTACACCAGGAACGCGAGGGGTGCAGGTAGCGCTCGGGGGGTGCACCCGAATGGTGTCTACGTTTAGGAAAAAAAATCCCACCGAAACAAAAAAAAAAGTTTTCTTTAAGTGATACTGGTTCAGGATTTTGCAAAGGGGATCTAGGTCATGTGTTTCTGTCGACTCGCATTGGGCTGAGAAATACATTATTTTATTATATTCCGACTCATGGTCAAGCGTACCCTGAAAGAGAAGTGAAACAGAGTGACAAAGGAGAACAAGACGAGATTTTATACTCATATAATAATAAATAATAATAATAAAATCATTTATTATCAGGCATCTAAGGCCTATAGATAAATACCTTACAGACTAACATACATGTGAATTATAATTAAACAAAATAAAATAAAACGAAATAACACTATTTCCCGGGGGTGTCTGCAGGCGGGAATCTCCCTCGGAAACGGCGGAACACCACGCCCTTCGGCCAAAGGCTCTCCATCTACACATCAACACGGTCTAGGGATATTACACGATTTTTCATACAAAAGAGGTCTGTTTGAGAAGCTATAAAAGCATACTCGAGATACATGGAGGGCAATAATTTTCAGACGAGCAAGTGCTAAACCTGAATTTTCAATTCTAGTAAAAAAAAATGGTTTTACTTGAATTTGTGAAAACGTTACGAAAAGGAAAAAAAAATGCGTCAATGCAACCATTTTCGTACAAAAATATTTTTAACAAAAAATTTACCCGCCTTCAAAAAGGGTGAAATAATTTTTTAAAGCTATGTTCACGAGTAAGTAGTGGTTACGGGTAAAACAGTAAATAGGTGAATTCATAGCGGAATATGGTAAATAGAGAGGATTTTTTTTACGTCGGCGCCGAACAATTACTCACATGGCATAACTATCTTAGTTTTTATACTGCCAAAAAGCTTGTGCGAATACTTATTTCATTAAACTAGGTCCTGTTCAAACCGGCGGTCCTTTTCATATTTACCATATTCCGCTATGAATTCACCTATTTACTGTTTTACCCGTAACCACTACTTACTCGTGAACATAGCTTTAAAAAAATAATTCACCCTTTTTGAAAGCGGGTTTTTTTTTATTATAAGATGGGTAAACTCTTGACCTCAATCTTGACCATAAGGTCAAAGATGAGGTCGACGATAGAACGAGTCAATCCAGAAAATGCCTATAAAGGCACTGGTACTCACACGCACCGACGGAACACAGCAAGCTGTTTGGCGTCGGACTTCGGTAGGAGGGTGGTCGCGAACCAGACGGCCCTTCACAGAGCCTACCACACCGCATGAGACCATAGGACGACACCTCAGATTCAGAAAAAAATGAAGTGTCGTTGCCTGGGATGGATTACTTGGAGGCAGGTCTCATTTGTGTTTCCTTAGTCGCCTCTTACGACACCCACGGAAAGAGATGGGGTGGTGTTATTCTCAACCGATCACCACACGGGTCAATTTTTGTTAAAAATATTTTATTTTATTCTTTTTAAAGGTTATCATTTATCATTCATATAACTCCCTCGTAGATCCATACTAATATTATAAATGCGAAAGTAACTCTGTCTGTCTGTCTGTCCGTCTTTCACGCCTAAACTACTGAACCGATTTTGATGAAATTTGGTACAGAGATAGATTAGGGCCTGGGAAAGGCCATAGGCTACATTTTATCCCACAGTTGGGCACGATATAACCTATAGTTCACGCGGGCGGAGCACCGGGCGGAAAGCTAGTTTATTTTAAAGCACTAAATCACTTGAGATTAAAGAGCGATATACTGATTTATTACTTTCACTCCACGGAAAGATATGAGGTGGTGATATTCATAACCAGTCGCAAAATGGCAAGAAAGATACGGGTAAGTATAATTCTCAAACCGATCGCCAGATGGCATGAAATATATGGGGTGGTGGGTGATATTATCTACCCATTACCAGACAGCAGGGAAGATGTGTGGTGGTAATATACGCTACCGGTCACTAAACGGTAGATCCCCACAAAGGAGCCCCAAAGTACAACTTAAAAGTCTCAGGGAACTACTTCGTTTACATTGATGATCTATTATCATCCACATATATGACCGTAAATTTCAGTTTTTTTTTTATTTTTGACCTAAACTACTGAAGCGATTTCGATAAAAAATGTATGGGACCGATCTGGAAGTATATTCTTTCGAACCAAAAAAAAAATTTGAAATCGGTTTACAAATGACGGAGTTTTGAGGTAAAAAACATAAAAAAAAATCACCCGAATTGAGAACCTCCTCCTTTTTTCTGAAGTCGGTTAAAAAGCAAGCAATAAGTGCATTTTCGTTTCGTACCGTCACGTTTTCACAAATTTCAAGTAAAACAAAATCTATTGACTAGAATTCAAAAATCAAATTTAGCACTTGCTCGTCTGAAAACTATAGCCCTCCATATGTATATCGAGTATACTATTATAGTTTCTCAAACAGACCTCTTTTGTAAGAAAAATCGTGCAATATCCCTAGACCGTGTTGGTGTGTGTATTTGTAGGTCTCAAGAAACCCACGATACGAGAGCAACAGCCGTCGAGCTTTGCATAGATTAAGGCGACTACAGCACCTAAATTACGATTTTATGATGCGTAGATAAGCATGACGCACTGCATTAAATCGAAGAAAAAAATACTACGGTAATATTCAGGACATAAACTAGATAAGTGGTTTGCTGAAAACATGATTCAGCACTTTTGGTTCGATAGAAAAAGCTCACAAAGTCACCTCTAAATACCAATATTGTGTATCTTTTAAGCTATAAAAACGATAATAAAATGCACACAGGAACTTGAATTTACTATCAAAATGTTCGTGATTGAACACTCTCGATAAGTAGCTAACGCATTTTGCGATTTAAGCTGTTACCTTTCCATAAATCTCATTTTTCTAACTTTCGAACATGTTTTTACGCACGCACGCTTTCATAGTCCGTAAACTTCGTGTATCGACACTGTTCGCACTGCCGGCCCAGGCCTGTTGAGAGACGGAGATGGCACTATTCCTATGTGTGCTGCCTTTATCGGGTGCTGTAGTCGCCTTTACATACATACGCTCACTCCTATAATCCCTAGCGGGGTAGGCGGAGCATTAGTGGTTTAAAAACCACTTGATGCCACGTTTGACATAAATTTAAAGAGTTATTAGATGAAATATGATGTATTTAAGTGGTGAAAGGTTGTCAGCCTTTCACCGACAAAAGCAAAACCCTTGATAGATTAATACGTAATTATTTAAGACAAAGGACAAAGGTTATTGAACTCCGATTAATTAGGTAACACGAGCTCAATCTCTCGGTAATTCTGTTTAAAGATGTTTGAGAAATTCCGCGCTTAATTAAGCACTAATCAGTACTAATCAGACGACATGGCATTCTTGAAGGAAATTTGAATGTGTAGGAAGAAATGTATGTAGGTACTGTTAGTTTAGATAGGATTATGATATGCACTTCCCAGTATTCAAAGATTTAGTTTTATCACTTTATTCCAACTACTAGCTTTCCGCCCGCGGCTCCGCCCGCGTGGACTACAGGTTATATCGTGCCCAACTGTGAGATTAAATTAGCCTATGTCTTTTCCCAGGCTCTAATCTGTCTCTGTACCAAATTTCATCAAAATCGGTTCAGTAGTTTAGGCGTGAAAGACAGACAGACAGACAGAGTTACTTTCGCATTTATAATATTAGCATAGATTCCAACTATTGTTTGTTTATAATAATGAGATTGACATTTGTGATTAGTGTTGCCAATTTTATAAAAATACGAAAAGTAAGTGCGACAGTCGGTTCTTTATGGTCTGATGTCAGTTGGTCGTCAGTCATAATTTTATAGAAGGGATGATTATTAAAATTGGCAACACTTAAAGAACGAGTGGAGTGTGAATGATGTACGAACTGATAAATATGAGATTCATAATTTAAAATGTGCATTCTTGTAACGACTGTTGAAGAATAAATACGTGTTGGATACCTACGACTATTTTATCATTTTACAGTACCTATAAGCTTAAGAAACTTAAGAATTTAGACAATAGCAGAATTTCACGACGAATAGCAGTGACATCGTTTTCATGGCTGTTAGTTGTTATATATGATTTCAATATTGTCTTAAATGTATGTACAGAAGAATATTCACTACAATTTTAAAATTTATCAATCGTTGTCAGCTCAACAAATGACCATTATAGCGATCTACTATATCCCTCTAGTGTAGTATTATCTTTCATGTAGTTCTAACACTCGACGCCACTTTCGACATTCATTAATTCTAAAAGCGATTATACCCTCCTACAAGTCGTAGTCGAGTTCTTTTTTCCTTATGCTCTTATTTAATTCAATATCCAAAGGAATCCAAAAACCAATTTACGTACACCTCCCAAAAGTACAATCGCGCAGGAAATAACTCTTACTCGCGTTAGTATTGAGAAAAGGCGGAAAAATATTACATTTCCGCATTTAGAACATTATTTATTCCTCGCATTCTGTGGAAGCAATTCCATAACCGATTATGTTCTAGTACCATATGTTACCGGAAATGTAAGTAATCCGTCATTGTATACCATTCCTAGGAAATGTATATAATTCTTGAAATTGGTCGGAAATGTGTGAAATTAATTATATTATATACATTTCCTAAGAATTGTATAAAATTCTAAAATTGCTTTAGAAAATGTATGAAACTAATGCTTTCTGTGAATTAAATGAATAAAATAACCTAACCTAACCTAAATAAGTGACGTGGATATGTCGTGGTCATATCACAGATTTGCTCACAACATGAAATGTTCGAAAATTTCATGAAATAGTCGCATTTTATGAAATGTTTCACTGTCTTTTGGGCACATCATGATGTAATTTGAACAGATAAGAAATAAGAAAGAACATTTCCTAGGAATTGTACACAATTCCTAAGTTTCATACATTTCCGGTAACACATACATCTTGTAGCACGCTGTATAATATTTCAATACTATCGCCGAGACAATGCCTGTGGAGCGATATGGCTATACATCAGCCTGTATGTCGATGATATAGAGCCAATTTGCTGTGTGTTGGCTTAAATTTATGTGGCCAGTAGGTATAGTTTGTACCTGTGTCTTTGGTGACTATTGAGGTAGAACTTACCACTTAATTTCGAAACACTTAACCCTCCGCATACCAGGTGGGGTGTAATAAACCCCAGGCGGTGAAAAATCGATATATTTTCAAAAATTTTCGTGCGCGGAATCTGAAGCTCTCAGTAGCTGGAGTTGCGACGTTCTTACCAGTGTAATTACCAGTGTAAGCACGTACCATTAGTTTAGTGGTGCGTGCGTTTTTTAGAGCTCTAGATGCATTCTTGTTTAGAGTTGTTGTTATTTGAGCATATACAAAATGCAATTATGGCGAACTAAAGAACTCCTACCTCGAGATTGAAGTAAAAATTTAAAAATGTATCATCGTTGTTAATTTTTTTTAAATTTAGTCAGTTTAATTACAAACATTGGTAATTATCAATTCTTAGGGTAATTTCAAGTCTAAATTAGTAGTCAGAAGATGGCATTTTTGCTACCCTTTTTCAATAAACCATTTAATCTATTTTTTTTTATATAGTGCTACTCAGGTTATGTTCAATTTCAAAAATATGCAATAATAATTCAGTACCCCTATTCCTATCTGATTACAGCGACCATTTTGTTAGGGTATGTCACACCCTACCTTGTATGGCATGTTACAAATTTTCACCTGGTATGCCGAGGGTTAAGAGCCAATCACGGAAGTGCAACACCACCGTATTGCGAATGACTATAGTTCGACAGCACTTGCGCCGGCTGGCTGCGGGAGCAGGGTGAGTCGGAGCACGAATAATAAAAAGATTACATTTAGGCTGGATTATATTTAGTATACGAAACACTTAAAACGGTATAAATACATAAAACGGTATATTATGAGCGGGCGTGCGCCTGCGACGGAAACTCTGGTAGGTCTGTGTCATCCTAGCGAATGACAACTAGAAGAGTTCAATTTCGAATTTGGATTAGGGATGCCAAAACTGAAGAGTAAAAATGTCGCGAAAAGAGAATGGAGAAGGAGGATGAAGACGAGGCGCATCGTTACACATTTAAGCTAGAATACTCAAAGTGCGACACAAGGTCGAATCACGATAGTGCGACACGATCAAATTGCGACAGAATGGAAGTGCGACAGGTTAGTATTTTAACTCAGGAACGTGAATTTCTCCCACTCTTAGATATATAGATAGATATGCTCACGCATGTAATCCCACACGGGGTAGGCAGAGCATCGGTGAACATTCACTTGACGCCACGTTTGACATAAATTCTGAGGGTTATTAGATAAAACATGATGTATTATGGTGAGAGGTTGTCAGCCTTTCGCCCACAACACAACAAAACCCTCGCGTCCCTATTACTGACTTTTACAGTATGCCCGGGAAGAGTTGTCAGCTGGAACATTCTAAGTTTTTCTTTCACGCCCCTATTCAATTAATATCTAAACTTTTTAATATTGGTTCGTAAGTATTATGATTGTAATATTTTTTTGGAAAACTTGCGCAAATTTTTCAGGGCTCTTCAAACTTAGGTCTTTCTTACATAAGTTGGACATCTATTATAGGTCTACGATACCTACTTTAGCAATTTTTTTGTAAGCGATTTAATATTAAAATAAAAGACTAACTTGTTTCCATAAGATACGATGAGAGCGATTATTCTTTTAGTATCAATACTAACTTGTTCGATAAAACACCGCTTGTACGAGCTATAAAAACACTCAAATAAATAGCAGAAAAATTTACCTCTTCATTTGTTCGATGAGCGAATTCGAAAGAATAGCGTTACATATTTTATGTTATGTGCAATAAATAATGCATCTTATCCTTACTAATATTATAAACCTGAAAGTAACTCTGCCTGTCCGTCTTTCACGCCTAAACAACAGAACCGATTTTGATGAAATACGGTACAGAGATAGATTAGAGCCCGAAAAAATACATAGGCTACAAGACATAGGCACGATATAACCTGTAGTCCACGCGGGCGGAGCCGAGGGTGGAAAGCTAGTTGTTAATGATATTAGATGTCTACACTATTGTATTGGGTTTAGCCTGTAATAATAGTTGTAAGTATTGAAAAAAATAAATAAAATAAATGTGTACTTGTCTGTACATGCCAACAGATTGTCAATTTTCCTGCTAGATACTAAAAAGCTTCTAGTCTATCAAAGCAAATTAAACAGAACAGGGACAAACAAACCGGTCGAGTAGTATTAATAGAAAAAAAAAGAGAAGTGCCGTTTCGATATCCGCCTCCTAAGGTTCAATATCCGGCCGGAAATAAACTTACATTGCGACTTCCGGGTTTAAAAAAAGTCGCTTTATAGGTCTGACATTTATTTTTTTTAGCCCCCGATGAAAAAAAAGGGGTATTAGGTATTTAAGTTTGACGTGTGTATCTGTGTTTCATATAATAAATATGGTGTTTCAAAATGAAAGTTCCATATAATTATTACGGCATACTTGTCATATTTATTGTAATAGAGCTCCGTATTAAGCAACATTTTAATTAATTTTGAATTATCTTTTTTTGTGTTTTTTTGAAACACGTTGTTTATTAATAATAAAACTACTGTTTTGTTATTGTATTGCTCTTAGTTATTTTCACACGTTTGGTTGTCTCACAGGTTAACATCTGATCTTATTCAAAATATTAAATTGCTTTTGTTATGATAATGATTTCTTCATAACTGACAGTTTAAATTTCAAGCAGTCCGCTCTTCCCAGGCACAATTTCTGTTTAGGATATTAAGTTGGCTAATAAAAAGGAAATGAAATGAAAATTTAAAAATGAAACACAAATTTTATTTTTATTTATTTCTAAGACTACTTATTACTAAATCTCACTTGAGGCCAGCCCAGTTAGCATTGTTTTGCGTGTGTTGGGTTATATGGGCCTGTAACATCATTTTTTTTATCAGCCCATATACATCCCCACCGAGGGGCACGGGCCTCCCTTCCAAACACGAAGGGGATTTAGGTCATAGTCCACGACGCCGGCCCAATGCGGGTTGGTGGGCCACTCGTCTTTCGAAAATGAATTTTCTTGGACGGGCGGATTTCATCACGATGTTTTTCCTTCACCGTTGAGCAAGTGATAATTATAAATCTGTACATAAATCCGAAAAGACGAATTAAGTGGTACAGGCCCTCACCAGGATTTGAACCCGGAACCCTCCGATTAAAATGACCAACTAGGCTAACATCTTAGTGCTAAAAAATCGTCATCATCACCTGCTAGCGGTGCACCCTGCTGATCAACGGACGAAGCTCTGCCGTTTTACAACCCTAAAAGGTTCTTTTACTTGTTATCAATAGCGACTTCGCCATTCTAGTTTAATTTTGATTAAAATCATAATTAAATACTCAGACATTGTAGTTTATTTCATATTACATTTATTTCTTTATTTGCCTTCAAATGGTACAATAAGTTCTTAAGCTAATTATCAAGTTCATCATTTGAAACCTTGTACAAGGTACAGCAAACTTATAGTCATTTAAAAAATACAATATTTTCTCATAATTATTATTTTTATACTTTGTGTTGTTGCTTCGTGATGGAATTCATGATTACCTATGAAAGATGTGATTTTTAATTTTTTACTCTTGGTGCACTTGTTTATTTTATATTTTTATGTGACCGGTTTCGATTACATCGTGAATGGAGTATTGCAGCCACCTCTGGGATGGTTCGGCCAAGTACCAACTAGCTACACTGGACTCGGTGGACCGCAGAGCCAGGAGACTCATCGGTGACAGGAAGCTAGTAAAAGATAAGCTCCAAACCCTAGCTCATAGACGCAAAGTAGCTTGCCAATGTATTTTTTATAAGATGTACTTCGGGGAGTGTGCTCAGGAGCTGCATGAGCTCATTCCGCCAGCCCCATTCTTCTATCGGACGTCCAGACGCACCGCGGGGTACCATCCCTATCTTGTTGATATCCCACGGATTCGCACTGAGCGCTTTTCATCATCTTTCGTATTGCGCACTGCTAGGGAGTGGAATTCCCTGCCTGCGTCTGTATTTCCGAGTTCATATAACCCGAATCTCTTTAAAGTTCGAGTGAATAGGCTCCTTCTGGGTGAGCTTGCTATATCCTCGACCGCATCTTTGCCCTTGGGCTAGATTGAGGTCAAGAGCGAACCCTTCATTAATAAAATAAAAAAAAACATCAGCTTCAGGCGTGTTTAGTTTATTCATACACTGTGGACGCTACTTTTCAAATAATTAAATTGAAATAGGCTTTTCGTTTGTTGATGTTTAGAACAAGTAAAGAGTGAAGAGTCGAAAAATTTTGCTTAGTAAGTACTCGTTATTATTATTATATGTAAGAAAATGGCAACATTACGTAACACAATTTTGTACGTACTTTGAAAGACAATCGACGTGTTTGTTGGTTGGCTAAAAGCGTAATAATTTAAAAAAGCTAATTTAATAAATAATAGAAATAGGAGGCTTCATCCGAATAGTCAAGCGAAAATAGAATTACAATTTCAACTATCTCCACAGATACAAGTTTATATTAGTTCTGACTTTCGCCCTGCCCCAGGGTGAATCGCGATGTTTTCTCGTTTTATTATTGTTTCCTGACGCCCCAGGTAAAATGTAAGGCAAGCAAATATTATATTAAACAATAAATATAACTTATATTTGAATTGATATCGTGGATCATCCGTTATTTCATATGTTTCTGCTTTTTGTTTTTCTAACACGCCGCAGGCTTTTTTGGACGGTGTGTGTTTAAGAGAAATACATTAAATAATACGTATTCATTATCTTGTTTATGTTACTTAGCAGGCTAGGCAGAAGACATACTATAGTTAAGTATTTTTAAAACGAGGGATATTTACAAATAATGATAGAAAAGACCACCAGGAGATATAGTCCTTTGGTCGTGGGTTCAAGTCCCGTGGTGCCGAATATTTTTCTTTCCCTCAGACTATACAGGGTGTAAAAGACAGCTTAGCAAAAACTAAAACCCTGTACTCAGACAATCATTCTGAATTATTTTCCAGTGGAATTTTTCTCCGGAAAATTTGTTTTTTTTTCATGTTTTTTTTATATTTTCTGCTTACCTTTTTTATTATTTAATTAAATACACTCCATTTTGCAATAAAAAACAATCATAACAACATAAAACACGAAAACCAGTAATGTACATCGCACTCCGATAGCAGCGCGGCGTGGGGGGATCGCGCGAGGAGCGCGGTTTCACGATACGTTGCGTAGCGCCAAAGTAGTCAAATAATGAAAACTCCTTAACATGACGTTTCCGGGAAAAAATAATTACTTATGGCTGATGATAGTTATGGGTAGATTTTACCATTTAAGTATTTGCTAAGCTCTCCTTTACACCCTTTAGTTAACCATTGACGCTGTACTGTGCCTTAGGTATGCGGGGCGAAGCGGGGAGAAGAGCAAGCTGCTCCCACTCTGTCAGTTTCTTAGCGATGGCGGCGAACTGAAGGGCGGGAGCTGACCCCCTGCTTCGTCTCGCATACCTAAGGCGCGGTACTGCGGTCATTCTTTCTTGATCGACGGGTCCTGGGTTCAAAACCCGGTCGGGGCAGACATTTGTGTAAAACGCAGATGTTTGTTCTCGGGTCATGGGTGTTCGTTTCTGTCTTTTTATATGTTCCAAGGGACTCAGGACACAAGATAAAACCTTAGTGTGGGCTTTTGAATGTGTATCAAACAACAAAAATAAATATAGTTTTTGAGTTAGTTCATCACAAAAATAAAAAAAATACTTACAAAAATCTTTCGTCTTTATAACATTAAATGTAGCGATTTTACTTGACTTAATATCTGACAGTAACAGGCAGTGGCAAGTATCGGTCGAATGTCGGTCACAGACTTTTTTTTTTTTTTTTTAAAGCATGGCTATCCGCATTGTTGCGATTCCGCCAGAATCACGTAGTAAAGAGGATACACACTGGAGAGGTCACAGACTTAGAAAGATGCCCCAGTTAGTCTACGACTGACGCACGAACATTCTACCCGTCACGTCACCTGTATAGCGCGAGATAGACATCCGATGTTTGGAAGTATTAGTCGTAGACTGAGAAATATTAAGTCTGTACTAAATTTGTCAGATGGTACGAGGTTTATTCTAAGTTATGCTTAGTGGTGGCATGTTGTCAGCTATTAACGTACCAATTCTTCGTTTAATTGTTCTTCTTGTAATAATTCTTGGCCACTGTATTATAATGCCTACTGTGTTAAGGTAATATACACTTAATGCCCCAAGTCAAAGGGCCAAGTTGATTCTAATTTGAATCTTATCACTAGCAGACAAAAAAAATGGTGGATATTTAATTGAAGAAACAGAAACTACTGATCCGGCACTTCCAAATCTAGAAAAGCTTTTTAAATAAAGATAAAAATTCGGTTATCCTATTTTGCTAGGTGATTCACTGAAAAAGGGCCTAGCCTTTTTGCAGCTTTTAGCACCAAAAAGTGTACCTATAGAGACATGGACGAAAACTAAGCAGAACTGAAAAAGGTCGCGCTTAATAACTTACTCGACTTTTCAATGGCTGTCAAAGAATATCACAAATGACTATTTTGACTGGACAGTTCGAAACAGATTTCGGTGATCCGATTTAGTTGTGACGAATTAAGTTCACTACGAATGCAATGCTTTGCCGTTTTGGGTAGATTCCGTGGAAATGGTATTCGACAGCTATGAATTAGATTTTTCAGCGGATAGCACTGAATAAGGGTTAAATACTATTATTTTACAAGTACACAACGTGAATAATAAATACGTAAGCTATAGGGGTAGGCTGAGCTGAGTAGCGTCTCAGTTTTGGATTTTTGAGAGTACTTTTAGTTACTTCCACAGCCTAATGTCATATGGCATTTTATTGTGGGGTAATGCTGCGGATATCAATAAGATCTTTGTTCTGCAGAAAAGGGCTGTTCGCGCGATTCATCAAATGAGACCTAGAATATCTCTTGGAAAAATATTCAAAAAAATATATATTCTGACTTTTGCATCCCAATATTACGTGACAATCTTTTATATGTGAAGATAAAGGAACACTTGTTTAAGAAAAATAGCGATAGGCACAATCTAAACACTAGGACCAAGTATAAACTGGATGTACTAGACAGTCGTCTTGAACTCTTTTATGGGTCAATGTATACGTAATAAGATTCCCATGTGTATTCAAAATTTACCTTTGGACAAATTTAAGGTAATTAAACAAAAACTTTGCAAAAAGGGCTATTACAAAATTTCTGATTATCTATCAGACAACTAGAGTTATTTCAGATTTAGTTGACATTAGAAAATAAGAAAATTTGTAATGCGATTAAAAAGAGCACCCTCAGGGTTTCTTGCCTGTTCTTCTCTGGGGAAGACTGCACCTTTGCGAATAGAGTCAGTAGGGTCAATAGTAATTTAAATCCTTTAATGTATGTTTGTATGTATTTCATGTAATCTTGACTTGTTTTAAGTGGCATCCTGAGTGTCCTATAAAATAAATACTTTTTCTATTCTATTCGATTCTACTCTTCCCAGACATCCTGTAAATGTCAGGAAGTGGTGTATTGTTTTATAAATGATACAATTAATTGCACTTTATGATGTTTATTTTATAAGTTAGAACAACAAGTATTAATATTCTTATTTTTAGTTAAAGAAACACAATCTGCTTACAACTCCTCAGCTAGACAAGTGAATGACGTCTATCTGACAGGACAGCTGTCAAAATATACTTTTTTTTAAACTGCGTTCCGTTACATCTCCCTCTTTTAATTTAAACTGAACAACCAAAAATAAAACTAAACTGAACTACTTATAATCTAAACAACTTAATTTGAATCTAAATTCACTTAACTAACTTTTGTTATTTAAACTTTTACAAACAACTGAACAACCAAGACTAAAAACTAAACTGAACTACTTCCAATCTGAACAACTTAATTTAAATCTTAATTAACTGAACTAACTTACGTTATTAAAACCACTACAAACAACTTATTATAATTATTATTTTACCCTTAATTAAAATAAACAATATTTGCAAATCTTATCACAATAAGTGAAACTACTCATTCAACCCATGATGAAGCCCCAAGACTGGTGAATCACAGGATACATGCTGGTCGAATATGATATGAAGTCCTTGTATATCTTACATTATTCTTATCTAATAAATCATATGATCTATACCCTTTATGCTCTTTTATGATTCCTTCACTCCAAACATTTTTGTCAACATCTTTTTTGAACCACACCATTTGACCAACACTAAATTCCTTCTTACATCTCGTTGTTTTATTATAATTTCTTAAATTTCTATCAGTCGTTACTCCTTCCATTCATTCTTGTTCAAATCTATTGAATAAACTAGTCATAAATCATGAACATTGTTCTCGGGCTCAGAAGTATAGTTATTAATGTCATGTACTTGTTTTTTAGGAAAAGTGCAACCTACACTAAAGTGATTCATTTTTTGTCAATTATTACATATTTTCCCAAATGCAGGGCACTGTCTTGGCCCATGCTCAGTACGACATTTCTTGCAAAGGAAAAAATTACTGTTGTAATGAGTTTTATCTTGATTATTGTTATTGAATCTTTTATTCTGTATTCTATAATTATTATACTTAGCTTTACTCTGCTGAGGTGACGCACTCTCCATTTTAACTGAATGTACTTCTGGGCTGTTCATTGTGTTCAACGCCTTCACCTGCTCCTTGGACAACTCCATTGATCTGCAAATATCCACTGCCTTCGTCAAACTGAGCTCCTTTACCTCAAGGAGTTTTTGCTGCATTCGTTGATCTCTAACTCCAATGACAATTCTATCTCTCAGCATCCATTGAAGGAATCATAAAAGAGCATAAAGGGTATAGATCATATGATTTATTAGATAAGAATAATGTAAGATATACAAGGACTTCATATCATATCCGACCAGCATGTATCCTGTCCTTCTGCTCCATATAATTACAATTCTCTGCCAGTTTTCTGATGCTCATATAGAATGAATCAAACGTCTCCCCATCTTCTTGTTGTCGTTTATTGAAATTGAAACTGTTAATTACTTCATTTTGTTTTGGTTTGAAATATTCGTCAAATAATTTTAATAGATCTTCCAATTTTACTTTTTCATCATCAATCTTTAAAACATTTAGGTAAAGTTCTTGAGCTTGATTGCCGATGCAGTTTAATAATATTGCTGCTTTTCTTGTCTCCGACAACTTTTCAAAGCCAGCCGCCATGATGAATATTCTAAATTGCTGTTTAAACCTTAACCAATTTGGCCAAAAATCATCTATTGTATCCATATTGAGTGGCTGCGGCATTTTATACTCCACCGTGCACATATTATTTTCCATTTTTGATTCAGCCATTGTGCCACACTTACACGGCCATGCGACAACGAGGCAACAACGATGTAAATCCAATCCACGTCAATCTTCTCAAAAGTTGCGTAATACCGGCTGCGCCATGTATTGTTTTATAAATGATACAATTAATTGCACTTTATGATGTTTATTTTATAAGTTAGAACAACAAGTATTAATATTCTTATTTTTAGTTAAAGAAACACAATCTGCTTACAACTCCTCAGCTAGACAAGTGAATGACGTCTATCTGACAGGACAGCTGTCAAAATATACTTTTTTTTAAACTGCGTTCCGTTACAAGTGGAACGCAAGAGTTTTGTTGTACTGTGGGCGAAAGGCTTACAACCTCTCACCACTATACATCATGTTTCATCTAATTACCCTCAGAATTTATGTAAAACGTGGCATAAAGTGGATTTAACCCTTTAAGCGCCAAGAGTTTCCGTCAAAAACGCCCACCACACGCCACGACATCAAAAATTAATGTCGTTGCGTATGGCGAACGCTTGGTGAACGATATTAAAGTAAAAAAAAAAACAGATGAAGGCCTTTCTGATGAACAAATGAAGGTTGATATTGTGGTATACAGATATATAATAAATATAGTGGCTGTGAACCGCCCGCTCGCCCCGCACTTACCGTCAATTGCTCGCGGCGAGCGGGCGTGTCGCAGGCGCATTGCAAGTACTTGGTGTTTTATTTAAATATATATTTGACCTACATATTTACTGTCCCAGTAGTGAGAGACAGCACAAACTGGCGACGAGGAAAAAGATCGTGAGTTAAATAATAAAAAATGATCATTTTTTTATATGTGTCACGACTACTTACAATATAAAGTAACCTGAAATTATCAGACGAAACTAGCATAACAATAAATAGTACCTATAAAAGCTGATGCAAGGGGATGCCTTGTTCAGTTTTACTCAAACCAATTATTTATTACAAAAGGAGGAAAGGTACGTGCTTATTATACTCAATTGGTTACAGTGTTTGTTTATATAATAACGGTAATATTACACAAAAAATATGCACAATCAACTGAAATATTTTCAAACCCAACTGGAATTTTACTATTTACTAACGGTAATTAGGTACATAGATCCCGTAGGACTCGATTAAATTGAAATATTCGTACTGATAACAAAAGGTCAATAAAGCATAAAGAAGTAGTCGCAATTCAACTAATATATACCTAAAAAATGTTCCATTGTTGTATAGTTAGTATCAGCCAGTTTATAAGCAGGCATTGGTCTGAAATCACAATTTTATGTACCGAGTTTAACTAAATATTTTGCACTTTGTTGTTGCTGGTAGAACACAATATTAACAATGATTACTAATGATCAAGTATTAAGTAATTCCTTAATTTATGATAGGTTCTAATCGTAAAGTGGAAAAAAAAAAGAAATTACCATCAATAATTAATAATTTTTTACCTTGGATTACAGTTTATACAGAAATTTAATATGTTTTTATTCTAGTTAAGTCTATTAAAAACAATATATTACTATTATACTTACATACGATTGCAGCGAAAGATCTATTTACTTACTAGAACTGGCAAATTCCTAACTATACATACAACAAGATGTGCCTGTATATATTAGCAAGTCGGAGTGTTGTAAACACAAATTAGCCGACAAAGAAAGTGCACCGTACAATTTATCGTATGGGAAAAGCCCATCAAGTTTACACTGACTGGCACCTTCACATGTTAAACAACATGTTTTGATTGCTAGTTTGTGCAAGTGATAGGTAGTTCCAATTAAATTCATACCGAGCGTTTGCTTCCATTTTAAAAATAGTATTACCCAGTAAGTTCTTAATTTTTTAAATTGTATAGAAAAGCTTGACGCGTATTTCTGGCCACAAAGTTTCCTCTAAGATAGACATTGGTTCAGGCTTATGAAGCAAGAACCCGAGGAGAAGTTTCAAAAAAATCCTGGTTAGGTTGCGTAATCAGAGCTCTAAATGTAATTTCGCGCGAAAAGAAGATGATCTCATGGATCAAATAGTTGAGAAGTGTAGTTCGTCGAACCTCAGATAGATAATTTTGAGTTACAATAGACAAAATAATTGTGGAAGCAAACTCGGTTGAGACTGTCGAAAGACAATTAAAAGGATTTCAAGGAAGGAAAAGCCTTGATGGGAACAAAATTGGAACTAGACCGAAAAAAGACGGTATACGGTGTACTAGATCGAAAGTTCTTATCACGACAGTGACTATGAAAGATGCCCTGCAAAATATAAAATTTGTACAAAATGCGGGTTTAAAGGCCATTGCTGAAATCAATGGCAGACTAAGCAAAATAAAAACAAAAAAAAGGGATACTTAAATAAATAATAAAGGCAAATCTTAACTCTAATAAATCCAAGGATGTAAAAATAATGAAACCAAATGATCAACCTAAAGAAACTAAACAACCAAGTAATAAAAAAAAAGAAGAACCAAATACACCATCCACACTTAAAGTAAACTATGTGTTTCATATAGATAGTCGATGACGCAAAAATATCATGTCAAATTGGGGTTGTCAAGGTGGACATGCTCATTGATTCTCTGGTACCAAAACCAACATAATCGACGATAAAACTTGGGAATATTTAAAGTCAATCGGTGTTGTTGCGTCAAATCAACAAAAGGGTTTGGACCCCGTTCCACTAAATTTTACGTCATAAAAATGGCACTCGGTGGGCAAAGAAACGGCTATGAAGCTCAATATGCTCAAATTAGGGGTGAGTATAAATTCTATAGACACACACATACATACATGCTCACGTCTAGAATCTCTAACAGGGTAGGCAGAGCTTCACTGGTTCTAGCACCACTAGACGCCACGTTTGACACCTAATATTAGCATAAAGTTAATCTTCATAATTTTATATCCACATCATAAGTATTCCGTACGCCGACAGCAAATAATTGTATTATTGAGGCTGCGATCCTGGTGTTCTGGGGGGCTTTAACGAGCTGTGATCGTACACTTTCTATGCTATCTATAACTAATCTTCTCCTATGACTAATAGCAGGCCGATTACGATAGTGACAGCACCGCGATAACTCCGCGGTCCTAAGTCAAAATGTCAACATTGACAACGCATAAGACGAGCAATCCTTTGCGCGGGGACCCTCGCGCAATCAAAGTGAAGTTTCAGCGTGAGCCGAGCGCGAGTTCGTTGTTATCATGCTAGAGCTGCTCGTCGATGTAAATAAAATAGGTGTATAAAATATGTCATATATCAAAACCGCTAGTGGTTATATTCTCTTTGCACATAAACAGAGAAAAAATAAGAAAAATCATGAACATTTTGTGTGTTCTTCTAAATACTCATTTGATATCGATTTGATACGTAGTACTTTGTTTGTGTAAAAAAAAATTCCGCTGAAGTAAACATTCGCCATAAAATAAGACATAAATTGCGGCGTATGCTGCTCGTGTTTAAGCATTTTGGCGGTTATTCAACTGGTAACATAAGCTAAATTTATATCTTTTTTATCTAGTAAATCAATCATAACAATTTTTGTAACTACATATAAAGCATTAATTCATTCTTGCTGGTTGACGCAAGGACCCAGGTTGAGTTTTCTTCACCGATATTACTGCCGTTCTTTCGTGTTAAAAATATCACTGAATTGACAAATACCCTGTGTCCGAGTTCTCGCTAGAAAATGCGAGTTTGGACTATGTCCTACCATTTTTCACCATACTTATTTAGTTAAACATACTAGCGAATAGCCAAGTTGATTAAAGAACCAGTCTCGTAACTGGAAGGTTGCAGGTTCGAATCTATGTTCGGTTCTGTACCACAAAATTCATCTCTTCATATTTATTTACGGGTTTCTCATTAGTTGTCGCTTGCTTAAGCGTGAAGGAAAACATCATGATGATTTCTATCGTGGAACTAAAATCGTTATACCGGTTGAGCTACGTAAACAGTTGCTACCATCGGCTCATGAAGGTCACCCGGGCATCGTTGCCATGAAGGGTAGATTGCGGACTAAGGTTTGGTAGCGTAAAATAGATAAAGAACACGGTAGAAAGTTGCAAGAGCTGCACCTTAGCAAACTCAAACTCAATAATCTTTATTTTATGGAACATTCAAGATGTTACTTAAAATAAGTCAAAATTACATTAAATACATATAAACATACATTGAAGGATTGAAATACATACAATATACATTCATATTCGTTTTTTTTTGACCCTACTGCCTCTACGCTATTTGCAAAGGTGCATTCTTCCCCAGAGAAGAAAAGGCAGGAAACTCTTGAGGGTTGCTCTTTTTAATAGCATTACAAGTTTTCTTATTTTATTTGTTTGTTTGTTAAATAATCAGAAATTCTGTAATAGCCTTTTTTTGAAAATTTTTGTTTAATTACTGTCTTGAATTTGTCCGAAAGTAAATTTTAAATACACATAGAAATCTTATTATGGAAACATATACATCGACCAATAAAAGAATTCGTGACCTTATGGTGACGACTGTCTAGTACATCCAGTTTATGCTTAGTCCTAGTATTTACATTTTCTTATGACATTTTAGTATTGTGAAATTATCTTGGAAAATGTATGATTCAATAATCTTAATTTCATGACATTGTGCAATGTGTGTAAGTGCAATTGTAAAGGTTTAGATAGATAAATAATTTATGTCACTGTTATAATGAATAAGTAACCAAAATGACATTTGCATGCTGATTTTTCATTAGCAAAACATGTTTGTACTGACATTTCTTTTTATCTTTTTATAATAAAATAATGATTTGATTTGATCCTCAAGGCTAGGCATTCCAATAAGTTTGACTTCAGACAATAGACAGCAATTAATTAACGAAGAGTTTAAGTCCTTCTGCTCAGAGTTTAGCATTCAACCTTACAATTCCATACTGGCCGCAGCAGGACGGTGACGTCGAGCGGCAAACCCGAGACATCATAAAACCGTTAAAAATCAGCCAATGCCAGAAGTCTGATTGGAAGGAGCATCTCTTAAGCTACCTCATGATGTACAATAGCACGCCGCATAGCACGACGGGAAAGACCCCTTCTGAATTGTTTCTTAACAGACAGTTTAGAGACAAAATTCCCTTTGAAAACCAACAAATCAATTTAGAAGTACACGATAGAGACAAAATGATGAAAGAAAAGGGGAAGAATAAGGAAGATAGGAAAAGAAGAGCGAAGGATAGCGACATTGAAGTAGGCGAGAAGGTTTACATAAAAAATATGATTAAAGAAAAAATGGAGGAGACGTAAATATAAGGAATAACGAAATTCGACAAGAGTTAAGAATAAAAATAATACATTTAAAAAAAGGTTGAAGGACAGTGGAAGATTCAAAACGAGAAAGAGATTGGAAATGACAGTAGGTCAATATTGGAAACAGACGAAATTTAATTGTGTTGAAACTGTTGGAATGTACCTATACTGATTGACTGATTCGTTGTATTGTATAGTCCTTAGAATGTAAGTTATTTTCAGTTTCTTGATTGTTTTTGATCTGTAATAATTTGTAAAATTCGTCTAGCCAGATAATGTATTTATTTCTAATAGACTTAGTTCGAATAGTTTATTTAAAATAATTGAAAAGGAGAGATGTGGTATACAGATATATAATAAATATAGTGGCTGTGAACCGCCCGCTCGCCCCGCACTTACCGTCAATTGCTCGCGGCGAGCGGGCGTGTCGCAGGCGCATTGCAAGTACTTGGTGTTTTATTTAAATATATATTTGACCTACATATTTACTGTCCCAGTAGTGAGAGACAGCACAGATATATCAGCCTTTGGTGGCGAGGGCACGAAACTATAACGTTTGATATATCAGACTTTGGCGGTGAAAAGTTTAAAAACACAGATGATCTGCCTACCCTGATAAGGATCGTAGGTCACGCCTACGATGCAACTTTTCGGTAATATAAATAAGGAAAAATAGACTAAGGTCCGTATTATAGAACGCGACTCAGACTTTGATCTATACTTGAGTAGCAGTCGTCATTTTGATAGTGAGAGAAAGAGACAATCAATACTTAAGTATAGATCATGACTTGAGTCTCCTTCTGTAATACAGGCCTTAGCCTGAGAAATTAATCTCATCACAGAGCACGTTATAAAAGACTAGCTCACCAAACCGTGTGGTGATCGGTTGAGAATAACACCACCCCATCTCTTTCCGTGGGTGTCGTAAGAGGCGACTAAGGAAACACAAATGAGACCTGCCTCCTAGTAATCCATCCCAGGCAACGACACTTCATTTTTTTCGGGATCTGAGGTGTCGTCCTATGGTCTCATGCGGTGTGGTAGGCTCTGTAAAGGGCCGTCTGGTTCGCGACCACCCTCCTACCGAAGTCCGACGCCAAACAGCTTGCTGTGTTCCGTCGGTACCAGTGCCTTTAAAGGCATTTTCTGGGTTAACTCGCTCCATCGTCGACCTCATCTTTGACCTTATGGTCAAGATTGAGGTCAAGAGTTTACCCATCTTATAATAATAAAAAAAAAACTTTACGCCTGTGACTGCGTACGCGTTAAATGAAATGGGTGGTTTTGAAGCTCTTCGTCAATAGTATATTCCACAATCCAGACTCCAATATCAAGATTTATAGGGATAATCTAAAAATAATTCGCAGACTTCTTTTTGTTTCAAAGCAGCTATTTTTGTTGAAAAGCGTGGGTTGCGAGGAGACGAAGACTAAATATTTCAAATTAATTTTGTTTTTTCAAAGGTTTGGCTGACGGTAATATTAGTTTTATTATCTACTAGCATTCCAACCGGGAAAGTTATGTAGCCTTTGTTACTCAGGGATAATGTAGCATTCCAATAATGAAAGAATTTTTCAAATCGGCTAGTAGTTTCGGAGTCTATTCAATGCAAACAAGCAAACAAAATATTAAATCTTTCCTCTTTATAATATTATTGTAGATGAAACAGTTGTTGCTATTATTAGATTATTTGCTAGTTTAAAGAAAGGCCTTCACCTGTTTACGGAGCAATTGTTCACGTTAAAAACGTTAGCATCAACTGACTTCATCCCAGCAATGCGTATCATCAGATAACCACAAACCAAAACGTTATCTAGATGTAATGCGTGAAGGTATTTAGTTTTTGTTCTTTTTTTCAAAAAGCGCTGAATCAATTTTGATAAAATTTATTTATGACCATTTCTGAAGAATCAAACCCAGGACCCGTCGATGTAGAGGAAGCGCCACTACCACTCGACTTCAAGCCAGGGCCCCGATTCTGTAACTTCGTAACTTCAGTTGTGTGTCGATGGAATGGAGGCCATTTCATCTGTTCAGGTGGCGAAATTGAGAACTATTTAATTTTCATATACTTGCAGACAACCTTGCAGAGACCCGAACCAGCAGCGCCACCGCCAACCGAACGTAAAGTTGCAAACTACCTGCAACTGAAAATTCTGTTGGCGGTGGAGCCACCAGTCAAAGCAGCCGTCATTAGATGTATGAAATTTGGATAGTTCTCAATTTTGCCACCTGAACGGATAAAATGGCCTCCATTCCATCAACACACAACTGAAGTTACAGAATCGGGGCCCAGATCTGTTGTACCTCAGCTACTTACTCTGCCCTTTCACTAAAGTAATGAACAGTCAAAACTTTATCGCGTAATTAATAATTGGAAATGTCAAAAACAGAGTTAGATTCAATTGAAAATAATAGGAAAATTCTAAACTAATTTAAGAAAGTGTTTATAAGTTACTAGCTTTCCGCCCGGGACTTCGTTCAGGGAAAATCTTGTCAAACCTAGGATGAACCAGTCCGGGAAGAGACTGCATTGCATATCGACCTTTAACTATGACATACGTAACGTATGTATAGAGGCCAGCGCATCAGGTTACTCCATTTTCGTTGCAAAACCGCTCTTATCGCAACGCCACAGAGAGCACGGGTGTGGTAACCTGATGTGCGGCCCTCCGTATAATATATATGTCACAGTTAAAACCCATTTTTCGTTAGAACTCGTTTTCCCTAGTTAAAATTAGTTATTACTTAATGCCTTTGTTAAAACTAGAAATAATCAGTTAAAACTAGAATTTACCACTGACATATTTGATTTTCAGATAAAACTAGTTGTCACATCGAGCTATAGTTAAAACTAGCACTCCCCCCGCGGAGATTATATCGGGGCAGAAACTGTAGGTTAGGTTAGAACTGCGACCCCCAACGCACGAGCCGAGCGAGCGAAGCGAGCGTGCCGCGGCAGCGGCCGGCGAAGTGCCAGAAAAGACTTTGGTTGCGTTAAACGGTAAGCACAACAACAACATAACCCACAACATAACCTCAAGTCAATCAGAATAAGGTATGATGAACTCTAACCTCGGTCGGAACAGTTTTAACTGACTCGCTTCGGGAAAACGCGTTTTGTCTTGCAGAAACTAGTTTTAACTGATATTTGATTCAGACATTAGTCAATTCTAGTATTAACAAAGGCATTAAGTAAAAACTAGTTCTAACTAGGAAAAACGCGTTCTATCTACTAACTAGTTTTAACTGTAACATATATACCAATACTCAATTTAATAGTCCAACTTTGCATTGGCCAACTATGCTCAAACACACGTCTAAGCATTTAGAACGAAGCTCCTTGTGCTCGGACAATGCTGTGCAGCAGGTAGCAAATGTTTGCCCAGCAGTTACCGAACGAGTCTATCGAGCTGGGCCAATATTTGCCAGTCTAAGTGGCCCTTTAGTTACTCTGGGTAATCAGTTCATTTTGCTGCAAAGTTTCTTGGTGCTGCGTAATTAATTTGCAGAATATTTTAAATTGTAATTTTATTTTGTTACTGAGTAATTATGTTTCGTTTGATGTTTGATGGAAGAAAGGAATGTTCTACGAAATAAAGCTATTTTTACTATAAAATAAATCTGTCAATGGGAAAACGAAACGGCACGGCACGGCAAAATTTGTATTACCATTGCCCGGCAACTTCTAATATAATGATTACATAGGAGGCAATGGTAATACAATTTGCCGCGCCGTTTTCGAATTATAAAAAGCCCCAATATGTAAAAAACATACATCTATTTTTAGTAAAAGATTATAAGCCTTAAACGTACTCGAGTACTATGCTGAAACTACAATCCACACCCGAACTACGAATGACCAAAAAGCGTAAATAAAATATTTCCCATCTAATAGGTAATTCCACTGAAATACCGTGAGCTGTAAGCCGCAGCGGCCATATTTCACCTCGGTTTTTTTGGTTCTAAAAAAGCCAGAATAGCAGAATCCTTTCTGATGCATGCCCACGTATTTTTCCTCATTGTAATACATTATGACGTCACGAGTGGCTACCATTACTCATGTCTTTAGAACCCGACATGTGAATTGAATGAGTAGGTGCTTGTACCTCTCGGGTGAGATATGGGCTCTTGCTTTCAGATGCAATTTTGTTGAAGTTTGCTTGTGAATAATGATTTGAGTTTATTTTACAAGCTTCCTATTAACTGGCAATGTATAATTGTGTATATTTGTTCAGGTCAAGTCTTGCAACTGAATTTTAATGCAGCTACCCTCAACCGATTCAGTTAAAATTTTGCACACAGGTGAGGTTATTCTAAATCCACGTGCTAAAATTGCGTAGAGCTAAAGTAGGTAAATAACGAAAACTTCTTATCTTTATGTTTCTGGAAAAAAAACATAATTTTAGCTAGATTCCACAATTTCAAGTATTTATTAATCTGCACTTACACATATCGTAGCTATTGTAGCCACCCGTAGCAACTGTAGCCATTAACTACGAAACCTAAGAAATTGTACTTCTGTGATTTATTTGAAACCATCTTGATATTATATTGATTCTGTTATATCAGAACACGGCCCTTAATTAATTTAATGTAACAATAACGAGCCTTAGTACACGTTTGAACAATAAGCCAGTGTGTACCATGGTAATGGAGAGGTTCCTTAGTAGTGTTGTAGTTAGGTGACTCACTTACTGAGCTATTGAGTGTTGAAATCTGAGTTCACTCATAGACATAGACATACTCGTAGACATATACTTTATTGCACACCATAGATAACACAAAAACCTCAGATTAATGAAATCCATTCTGTCCGATAGATGAAATCTTGATGACGTCACACCGTACTACCCAAAACGTCATTCCGACTCCTAAGGACTCCTATCCATGCTACCAAATAAGAAAGGCACTTTAATAATTCTACGATGGCAATATTGCCAACTTTTCAATTTAGTCGCGTTATCACTTGCGTCGGTATACACAAGTTATACAGTCGGTAGCGGCGTTAGGGTAGGGCGCGGTTGGGCGACCGCCCGGGGCGCCGGATGAAAGGGGCGCTGCACGTCTACTTATTCGAACAGTTAAATGAGTACTCGAAATCTTGGTCTTTTATGTATAATATTAAAGATTCCGAAAAAACCCAACCTTGTCAAACTCTGTGTTGATCTCCAACTAAATCAGACATAGATGGTTGTATGTTGTGTGATGAACTCGTAAATCTAAGATAAATGATAACCTTTAAAAAGAATAAAATAAAATATTTTTAACAAAAAACTTACCCGCAAATTTAAATTTTTGGTCAATTTTTTGTTAAAAATATTTTATATAAATGGTTATTGCATTCCTTTCCCTATTTTCGCATGGGTTTGAATTGCAGTTGGGGGGCGCCGCGCCGTAGACATCTCGCCCAGGGCGCTGGTAGTGTTAAAACCGGCACTGTATACAGTTAGGATGGTAATGAGATTTGCTGTTTAAAAACAGATTTCGTAAAGTTTGTGGTGTGTTGGTGTACCAGAACAGGGACTGAGGACGAGAAAAATGTCCTGCATCGTGCGCGGTTGCAGATCGCATTCTGGAAACAAAGAAAACTCCCGTGAAAATATTAGTTTTGACGAGCATTTGACACTTTTTTGACAGTTAGGGCTGTACGCGGCATGAAATCGACGCAGTGATAAAAATATTGTCTTCTTGTTTCTTCGTCCGTAAATTTTCGTTTGAGTAACCAGGATAGCATTACAGTCGTAGGTTCCTGTAAGAATAGACTTCATCTATCGGACAGAATGGATTTCATTAATCTGAGACAAAAACATTACAATAACAGACAAGGACAGAAAACAGAAATGTACAAAAAGGCGGCCTTATTGCTAAGGTAGCAATCTCTTCCAGGCAACCTTTGGGTAGGAAAATAATGGAAAAAAATATAAAGCAGAGCGGGTGGTGGCTAACAATTAAAAAAATAAAAGAATAAAATATATTTATATTATATAACACAAACTACAGCTCTAATATTTAAGTACATAAAAGTAAAATTAAACTAAATACATAAATAATATTATTTATACTAATACATACAATATAATATTACTATATGTAAGAGTAAGAAAGAGACGTATGATAACAGAAAGGGTTCATTGGGTACGGAAACGGAGTTGAGGAGTTGAGGCTTTGACTCGTAACTTAAAGGATTCTAAGGAAGGAGATCGTCTTATGGACTCAGGAAGATTATTCCAGAGACGGATAGACTGGACCGAGAAGGATTAAGAGAGGAAGTTAGTAGTGTGAGGAGGAATATTTAATGAAAGATTATAGCAAGAGCGGAGATTTTTGTTTAGAGTAGCTGAACGGAAGGTGAAGAAGTTTTTGAGATAGGCGGGAGCATTAGGATTGGACAGGATAGTATACAAGTGCGAAAGGATGTGACAGTCCCTCCGAAGGCGAATTGGCAGCCATTGAAGACGGAATCTCACTCAAAAAACAATAACCCTAAGTGTTTCACGACGGATAGATTGTTACAAAAAAAATCGGTTAGGCTTGAGCTCAACTTAAAGTATGAATAACAAGTCAGGGGATAGTCTTTAATAATGTTTGCACTTAGCCTCTTGATAAACATTTTGGGCTAACTATTTCTGCTAGCGAACGTCCTCCCAGAAATAATAATAATAATAATAATAATAATTTCTTTATTTCAGACATAAATAAAATTTATACAGTTTGCAATGTCCATAGAGTACAATCCCTAAAGGGGTAAGCAGAGCGTCAGTGGCATGGATCCTGGGTTATTAAGGATCTGTGGTCGTGGTGATTTCACGCTCTGGCATTTTAGCTAACATGCGCTGGAGCATTTTCTTTCTCCATGTAACTTGAAGGGCGAGGAGAGCCTAGAATTTGAGATTATAATGTGTCTTACATACATACACTCACGCCTATAAATCCCTAGCAGGGTAGACAGAGCATCATTAGTTCTGGGACCACTTGATGTCACATTTGATATTAAGTCTGAGGGTTACTAGATGGAATATGATGTATAATATAATGGTGAGAAGTTGCCAGCCTTTCGTCCATAAGACAGCAAAACCCTCGCGTCCCACTTACTGACTTTTACAGTATGCCTGGGAAGAGTTGGCATGTATAAGTCTCGTACGGAACCAGTTCCGAAACACCGGTTCAATAGACGGCCGAAGCGATCTTGGTAGATGAAATGTTGACCTTTGAAATGTTTTATTCTGTTTTTGATAAATTATATGAATGAAGACGTTGTAACTGTCTTTTAAAACAAGTACTCAAACAGTAGCCGTCATAAAATTCAAATGAATTTAAACTACTTCGTGACTAAATTCTCAATCCTTTATAATCAATTTTCTTAATGATTGAACAAGGTGGTTACTTAAAATAGGAATCATATTATGACCCGGTGTAGTGTAGACAGTTTGCACTGACGAGTCAGATAAATAATAATATCTGTCTTATTTATTTACATAATACTTACTAATCTAAAACAAACTCTAACAGCTTACTTATCTCATCAGTTTATTGACTCAAAACCCACAAATAGTGAGTCAACTCATTATGCCTATTCATTTGCCTGATTGCGTTGCATCCCTACGTTATATTCTCAAGCTCGGTCGAGATAATTAAGGCAGATGATATTGCAGTACGTAAAACAATAATTATATTATTTCGTTGGCTCAAATACGCACTTAATTAAACCTCCATTAATGACGTGGAAGGAATTTTGATTCATAAGAAATTGTACTGTTTTTAATCGTTTGTTTTCCTTGAGGGAAAAATACTCCAAGATCGTGACAACTTTTACGACGATTAATTAGGTAAAGTCTTGACACAATTGGACAGACGAACAAACGGAAGGCCAGACAGACGGACAGCGTAGCATCTTTCACAATTACATTTTAAAACTTAATCTTTCACAATGATTAAGTTTTAAAATATAGCCAACAAAATTGAGTAACTATTTAAATAAGCTTTGTAAATCGTTCTCATTAACTAAACCAATTTCATTTTCACTGTTTTGTTGTAGATATGTGTTTAGATCTACATCTATTACAAAGGAATAATTTGATTGTTTGTTTGCATCCGAAACTACTGGACCGATTTAAAAAAATATTTCACCATTAGAATCCTACATTATCCGTGATGAACAAAGGGTACATGATTTTCCCGAATTCCCACGGGAACGAAGTCTCGGATGGAAAGCTATTAATATATAAAACAAAGATGGGTTTGTTTGAACACTTATAACTCGAGAACAGCTGGACCGATTTGCATGGTTTTGATTTGTTATATTTGTCTCCGTTCTGAATGGCAGAATATTATAAAAAACATTGGAAAATTGACGGAGCGAAGTCTCGGGCGAAAACCTGTTTATTATAAAGATAGAACTTACTCGCACGGAACCCTAGAAATAAAAGATTACTTAATCCAGTTAAACAGGTGGAAGATTAAAAATCGTTTCGAGGTATTCCGAAAGAATAGACAGCTCAAGCAGGCTTTGTGCTGAGAGAAATTTATTCCAGGCACGTAACCAGCTAGGGGCGGTTTTAAATAAACTGATAAAATGCGAAAGCGCCACCAAAGCTTTGTTTGGCAATGGAATTTTTTAAGGAAAAATTATATTTTTTTATCGACAACGCTGATAAAAATTAATCAAGTTTTTTTGGGGAAAGTCTTGGAAAAGTATGAATTTTAAGTAAGAAGGTAATTGTTTAAGAACTTCACAGACTTCTTCTTTTGCGTTTGGGATTTTTCTTTTGTTAAAGATATTTTTGTAACGGTCGATAATATTGTTAAGCTTACAAAAAGGATATGATAGTATGAAGAATGGTTCTACAGAAAAGTGTAGTATTTTTATGGCTTGATGAATTCTTACAATCGATTGCAATATCTAGGGCGGCTTCGCCATGCTGTATTTTAATTTCCTATAATACAATGTGACATTTGGCAAAATCACGATTGAGGACACCATTTTTTGACCTCTGATGCGAAAAGAGGGGTGTTATAAGTTTGAGGTGTGTATCTGTCTGTGTCATCCTAAACGAATGGACCGATTTTCACGCGGTTTTTTTGGTCTGAAAGCTGACGCGATCGAGATAGTTCTTAGTAATATTTTATTCAAATTGTTTCAGTCGTTTAGGAGTTGTAAAAATTCCCGTGGGAATTCGGGAAAATTATGTAGCCTATGTTACTCAGGATAATGTAGCATCCTAATGGTGAAAGAGTTTTTGAAATCGGTCCAGTAGTTTTTAAGTTTATTCGTTACATACAAAAAACAACTTAAAAGTCTCAGGGAACTACTTCGTTTTTGCTACGTTTACATTGATGACCTATTATCATCCACATATATAATCGTACATTTCAGTTTTTTTTATTTATGACCTAAACTACTGAAGCGATTTTGATAAAAATTTTATGGGACCAATCTGGAAGTAGATGCTTCCGAAATAAAAAAAATAAATTTGAAATCGGTTTACAAATGACGGAGTTTTGAGGTAACAAACATTAAAAAAACCACCCGAATTGATAACCTCCTCCTTTTTTTGAAGTCGGTTAAAAAATACAAATCTTTCCTCTTTATAATATTAGTATAAAAGTATAGATGAACGTCGGGGGTGATACGAAATTTGTAATTTTGGAGCTTTTAGTGGGCCTCCAGACTATTACAGAAGGAGACTCAAGTCTTGATCTACACTTAAGTATTGATTGTATCTTTCTCTCACTATCAACATGACAAAGATGACTGCTACTTAAGTATTGCTGAGTCGCGTTCAGTAATATGGACTTAACACTTTCACTAACTAAAACACCTATCAAAACAATTGAATAACAAAATTACCAACAAAACTAAATTAGAAAGAGACACACATTCGAAAGAGACAAGTTTCAAACAATGTCTTGAAACAGAGTCAATGTTTCATTTCAGAAGGCCTTTGGAATAGGTTCTAGCTTGTCGTACAAAATTGAAACAAACCCAGAGGGACCCAAGCGTACATTGTGTGCTGAAAATGAATTATTTCAACAACAATTTATCAGCTTGCTGATCGACGTTCCTATTGTTAGAACTTGTCTTATTTGCTACAATATATTGATTCAAGATTCAAGTATTCTACTTAAAATTAGTGAAGTGGAGTGTAAGGAGATGTTAGATTAGATACACAGTATACCTAAAGGAAAACTTTGCAAACTGAAACCCTGGATTCAGATTATCAACATAAATAGATAGATAACGGCTTTAACCTCTAAATCTAGTTTTATTTAACAGTCTTTGTCTTACTTGATTGATGAACAAAAATCCGGCAACCCTGACAGAAATAGAGTCAATCTTTTCAAGACTTAAAGTCTGTTCAATTTATTTTCTTATTTATTTTCTTTCTCAGAAACTCTATAAACTAGTTAACCCATGACAAATATATGTATATATACTTTCTATATACGTTTATATATAATAAATATCTATGCTTAAGTACAACATCTACAGTTTTATTTAATTTTTGCATTTCACAAGAATCACACAGCACACATCACTCACGGACTTACACAAATTTCATACATCCATCACTTCTTCATATTTTTATTTTCATTAAATCTCGTACTCGCCCCTCAGGTTATAACTGAATATCAGTGTTTGACCGCACTGAGTTATAACCTATTGACTCACTGCGGCATGCACCTAGTGATCCGCAACCTAGATTAAGACACATTATTAAATAGGTTTAGTACATTTTGATTTTGTTATTTTTTTTTGTTTGCATGTTATTTGTAACTATATTGTGTAAGGTGTGGAAACAATAAATTATTTCTATTCTATTCTATTCTATTCTTTATTCACTCCAATAACACACAACAAAACACATAAACAAAGCAATATGAAAAGATAAGCATAAATAACAGTTACAATCAGTCAACACTCTGAGTGCCACAGGAGTGAAGAGGCGCTGACTCAGCATTGTGCTGCAGACAAAGTCTACAGCGCTGATCTTCCGTCAGGACCTAGATGGGGTTTTAGCAAGACTGGCAGTGAAGATGAAAAGAAATAGAAGGGAGTGTAAGGTGATGTTGTACGTATGTTGTGTAAGAATAATCCATACTTCCATACTAATATTATAAATGCGAAAGTAACTCGATCTGTCTGTCTCTCCGTCTTTCACGCCTAAACTACTGAACTGATTTAGATGAAATTTGGTACAGAGATAGATTAGAGCCTGAAAAAGGACATAGGCTACATTTTATCCCACAGTTAGGCAAGATATGACCACGCTGGCGGAGCCGCGGGCGGAAAGCTAGTAGTTATTATAATATTTAAAGGGTAAAAAGGTAAGAAGCTAAGAATGATTATGATTTTAATAATGACCATGAAAATTATGTCAATATAAGTATATATTATAATAGGTTAATTATTTTCTGAATCTGAGGTGTCGTCCTATAGTATCAAGCGGTGTGGTAGGCTCTGTAACTAGGGCCGTCTAGTTCGCGACCACCCTCCTATCGAAGTCCGACGCCAAACAGCTTGCTGTGTTTCGTCGGTGCGTGGGAGTACCAGTGCCTTTACAGGCATTTTCTGGGTTAACTCGCTCTATCGTCGACCTCATCTTTGACCTTTACGGTCAAGATTGAGGTCAAGAGTTAACCCATCTTATAATAAAAAAAGGAAAAAGGGTACATTGGTAAATGACTACAGAATGCCCGAGATTTCCAAGATTTTTCAGTGGAATTTTCCCTAGAAAAATTTTCAAAACGTTTTCATGTTTTTAATATTTCCTGCTTTAAAATCAATTTATTCTTTTGAAGACATTCCATTCTGCAATAAAAATAATAGTAACAGCGTACAACATGACCACCAGCAATGTACACAAATACATACGCTCACAACTGTGCGCAACGTACTTAGAGGCAGGGAACCTGATGGGTGACCAAAGTGGAAATTTGTCACGAGCGTTTCCGTGCTTCGGAGGGCACGTTAAGCTATCGCTCCCGGCTGTTGTCGATTGACTACAGTCATTAAAACCAAGTCAGAGGCCATTGTGCGCTTTGAAAACTCTGACACCAGGGTTAGCCAAGTTCGCCACACACTTGACTATACCTACACGATAAGAAGAAGACCTGTAACCTATCGGGGTAGGTCGTGAATGGTTTTAAAACCACATGATGCTACGTTTGAAATAAATTCAGAGAGGTTTTTGATGAAATATGCGTTGCGCTAAAGTAGGTAAATAATGAAAACTCCTCTTGACGATTCCGATACTAAAAAAAATACTTGTAGCCGGTCATAGTTAAGGGTAGATTTCAGCATATAAATATTTTTTTATTTTTTATTATAAGATGGGTTAACTCTTGACGTCAATCTTGACCATAAGGTCAAAGATGAGGTCGACGATGGAGCGAGTTAACCCAGAAAATGCCTATAAAGGCACTGGTACTCCCACGCACCGACGGAACACAGCAAGCTGTTTGGCGTCGGACTTCGGTAGGGGGTAGGTCGCGAACCAGACGGCCCTTTACAGAGCCTACCACACCGCATGAGACCATAGGACGACACCTCAGATTCAGAAAAAATGAAGTGTCGTTGCCTGGGATGTATTTCTAAGAGGCAGGTCTCATTTGTGTTTCCTTAGTCGCCTCTTACGACACCCACGGAAAGAGATGGGGTGGTGTTATTCTCAACTGATCACCACACGGTTAAAATATTTGCTAAGGTGTCGTTACATACTGTATAAAGGACTTGCACTCGGGACTTCTTTCCCGTGGGAGTATTGAGATATCTAGCCTTATTCCTTGTTTACATAAAAAATATTCAGGTTTTTAAGACCAAGAGCTTGTGCTGGGCGCTGACAAGCCAATGAGTGAATCTCTGCTTTTTTTGAACCTTGTTTGAGAAGTTAATTGAGAAGGATTGAAAGGTCTTCTTTCTACATATCAACAGAGGGCGTTACCCTTCAGTCAGGCACAGAATTTGTGGATAAAACATATAACCAATTACAGTCCTTTCAATCTATAGGTAATCACATAACAAGTACTCCAAATTAGGTATAAAAACAGCGGGTAAGAAATAATCATAATACCAACATACGTCGGTACATAATCATAATATTGGCTTCTTTTATGATGCAAACGACTAAGTTATGTCACTGTGTTCCTAGCTCTTATAGCATCACTTCTCCTTATCGTGTAGGTATAGTCAAGTGTGTGGCGAACTCGACTAACCCTGGTGTGAGTTTTCAAACCACACAGTGGCCTCTGTCTTGGTTTTAACGACTGTAGTCAATCGACAACAGCCGAGAGTGTCAGTTTAACGTGCCCTCCAAAGCACGGAAACTCTCGTGATACATTTCCACTTTAGTCACCCATCAGGTGGTGTTATTCTCAACCGATCACCACACTCTCGCCGTGTGGTGATCGGTTGAGAATAACACCACCCTATCTCTTTCCGTGGGTGTCGTAAGAGGCGACCAAGGAAACACAAATGAGACCTGCCTCCTAGTAATCCATCCCAGGCAACGATACTTCATTTTTTTTTCTAAATCTGAGGTGTCGTCTTATGGTCTCATGTGGTGTGGAAGGCTCTGTAAAGGGCCGTCTGGTTCGCGACCACCCTCCTACCGAAGTCCGACGCCAAACAGCTTGCTGTGTTCCGTCGGTGTGTGGGAGTACCAGTGCCTTTATATGCATTTTCTGGGTTAACTCGCTCCATCGTCGACCTCATCTTAGACCTTATGGTCAAAGATTGAGGTCAAGAGTTAACCCATCTTATAATAATAAAAAAAAACTATGTTCCTAGCTCTTATAGCATCACTTCTCCTTATCGTGTAGGTATAGTTAAGTGTGTGGCGAACTCGACTAACCCTGGTGTGAGACTAACCGCACAGTGGCCTCTGTCTTGGTTTTAATGACTGAAGTCAATCGACAACAGCCGAGACTGTCAGTTTAACGTGTCCTCCAAAGCACGGAAACTCTCGTGATACATTTCCACTTTGGTCACCCATCAGGTTCCGTGCCTCTGTGTACGTTGCTTAACCTCATTGATCGGTTGAGATCAGCGAGCGCTACTGGCTTACGAGCGCTTTCTAGCATCACTAGAAACATTAGGGGGCAATGGTAACATTGCTTTGCTGTTCGGTACTCTACCGTTGTAATTATAAAAGCAGCCATTTCTTATTAAAATATTAGATTTTTTTTTGACCATAAGGTCAAAGATGAGGTCGACGTTGGAGCTAGTTAACCCAGAAAATGCCTATAAAGGCACTGGTACTCCCACGCATCGACGGAACACAGCAAGCTGTTTGGCGTCGGACTTTGGTAGGAGGGTGGTCGCAAACCAGACGCCCCTTACAGAGCCTACCACACCGCATGAGACCATAGGATGACACCTCAGAATCAGAAAAAAAATGAAGTGTCGTTGCCTGGGATGGATTACTAGGAGACAGGTCTCATTTGTGTTTCCTTAGTCGCCTCTTACGACACCCACGGAAAGAGATGTGGTGGTGTTATTCTCAACCAATCACCACACGGTTAGATATGTACAGACACAAACAAAAGCTACACATATACAAATATATCCAAACAATACACAGCACATATGTGACCAACCACTAAATTACAGCCGAGTAAAACGATTACATCTGTAATTACAGTATTACAGAACCCTATACTTGTAATTTCATTGATTTATTAAAATAACTCGGCGTAACGATGAGTTGAGAGCATTAGTAACACAAAATTACACCGCGTCAAAATTTACTGTCAGACATTACGTTATGCGTGTTAGGGACCATCCATAAATTACGTCACACTTTAAGGTCGTTGAGCCATCAAATTCATTTCAGAAATACCTATATATATATTTTAATTATCGAAATCGATGGATGGCACGATAGGGTTTGCTCATTAAAATGGCGCTATAATGTCGCGTCGGGGTACCGCTTTAGTGAATCAGTGAACAGTCAATCAAATGAAGGGTCTGATTCACTAAAGCGGTAACCCGACGCGACATTATAGCGCCATTTTAATGAGCAAACCCTATCGTGCCATCCATCGATTTCGATAATTAAAATATATATATAGGTATTTCTGAAATGAATTCGATGGCTCAACGAAAGGTATTATTTTTTACTTTTTAAATGTCCGCTTTACTTTTTTGCGGGGGGGTTATTTTAAATTTTTAATTTAATTTTTATTTCAAAATTTTTAACTTATTTTCAAAACAATTAAGAGTGTACTAGTGTGCTGGATATCCTGGCCGCAGCATCAGCTCACGGTGTTGCCACCATTGCATTGTATGCAGAATCAAATACTGATCAAAACGAGTCCAAACACGACATATCTGCTATTATTTTTTCAAGGATGTGCTAGTGTTCTGGATATCCTGGCCGCAGCATCAGCTCACCATGTTGCCACCATTGCATTGTATGCAGAATCAAATACTGAACAAAACGAGTCCAAACACGACATATCTGCTATTATTTTTTTAAGAGTGTGCTAGTGTTCTGGATATCCTGGCTGCAGCATCAGACCAAGAGTTCCATAATCCTGCATAGTTATTAAGCATACATGAGTATTTCAAGTTTTAGGTCACATGTATGTTTGAAAGTAAAGTAAATACACATTAAGAGTCTAAGAACCCTACCGCAGCTAACAAAAGAGCTTATGACCTTGAAACGGCTGAACCGATTTTGATAAAACGTATCTAAGAACCATCGCCAAAAACCCTGCTTGTAAATAAAAAAACCGCATCCAAATCGGTTCACCCGTTTGAGAGCTACGGTGCCACAGACAGACGCACAGACACACAGACACACAGACACACAGACACACACACACACACACACATAGCGGTCAAACTTATAACACCCCTCTTTTTGCGTCGGGGGTTAAAAAATAACAGCTGTATTAAGTACCGTTTTTATTAGAAAATTACAAAAAATGGAAAATATGTGACGTCACGCTAGGGAGGGGGGAGTCTTAAAAATGTGATCAGCTGTAACAAGGAGGAGGAAGGGGTCAAAAAAACATTAAATTCGTGTGACGTAATTTATGGATGGTCCCTAAGAGGGGTGGTAGGGAGCATACAGGGTGTAATGGACAGGTTAGCAAAAACTGAAATTCTGAACTCAGACTATCTTTCTGGGTTATTTATATCCCAGTAGAACTTTTTCTCCAGATTTTTTAAAATGTTTTTTTTTGTTTTAAATATGATTAGAAAGAAACACGTTATCTTCATTTATGATTTATTCTATTACACTTTATTGTCCAATAAAAAATAATGATGACAACGTATTTTTATTATTTTTATTTGGGATAACAACAACTTACAGACTTTTCTATTCAAAACTTATACACTAACAGCCAATTATAGTTATCTACAGAATCAAAAACAAAACTCAGCAAAAGACATCGGCGTGGCGCGTAGGGACCGCGCGCGCGTCGCGATATTAAGGTTCATTACGTAGCTCTAAAGTAGATAAATAACGAAAACTTCTTAACTTGACGATTCCGAGAAAAAATAATTATTTGTAGTCGATCACAGTTATGGATAGATTCACCGGGCCTTTTTATAATACGGAAACGGCCACGGCAAAATTGTATTACCATTGCCTCTTATGCACTAGTGATACTAGAAGCCGTGTGGTGATCGGTTGAGAATAACACCACCCCATCTCTTTCCGTAGGTGTCGTAAGAGGCGACTAAGGAAACAAAAATGAGACCTGCCTCCTAGTAATCCATCCCAGGCAACGACACTTCATTTTTTCTGAATCTGAGGTTTCGTCCTATTCTTTATTGTACACACAAATACATATAAAAAAAACACAAAGAAAGGACATGTACAACTGCGAGCTTAACTCAAGCAATGAGTTTTCTTCCAGCTAACCTATGTGAGAGGAAGAGGCAGTTGAAATGGGCAAGGGTGTACCAAGATAAAGTGAGACTATGGTCCTATGGACTCATGCGGTGTGGTAGGCTCTGTGAAGGGCCGTCTGGTTCGCGACCACCCTCCTACCGAAGTCCGACGCCAAACAGCTTGCTGCTGTATTTCGTCGGTGCGTGGGAGTACCAGTGCCTTTATAGGCATTTTCTGGGTTAACTTGCTCCATCGTCGACCTCATCTTTGATCTTTATGGTCAAGATTGAGGTCAAGAGTTAACCCATCTTATAATTTAAAAAAAAGAGCCGAGAACGTAGAAGGCAAAGGTAATACAAATTCTGTCATGCCGTGCCGTGCCGTTCGAATTATAAGAAGGCCCACCGTTTAAATATTTGCTAAGGTGTCCATTACACGCTGTATGTGCCTTGTGAGGGATGTAAAATATTCATAAGCTTGTAAGTGACATCATCGATTATTATAATGTGGCTCTTGAGCTTTTTGCGGACTCGCGCATTCGAAAGTGCTTTCATATTTTTTAAATTATTATCGTAATAATTTTATTTCTATTAATTGCTTTATTCATAAATGTATTTTAACAATATATATATTTTTTTAATAAGTAAGACGTGTTTGTGCACACATGTTTTTGTCACTTTACTTTAAATTACAATATAATATCATTTTAACGGCCGGTTTGGTCGAGTGGTAGTGGCGGTGCCTCTTCATCGACGGGTCCTGGGTTCGACTCCAGCAGATGTTTGTTCTCGGGCCGTGGGTATTTGTGTTTGTCTTTATGTGTGTTCCGAGGGACCCACGACACAAGGGAAAACCTTAATGTGGGCCTTGAGTGTAGGGCGTTTTATTTATTTGTTATTAATATAATACAGTACAATATACTTGTACTTTATTGTAGAACAAGGTACAAAGTAAGTAAAATCGTGTTAATGAAGAAGGGGTAAGTTTGCACAACTTGGTTTTCATTGTCATTTTGATTATTATGAGTATACGTCATTTAGCAAGATGAATTCGCAATAAGTTAATTGTTAAAAACACATTTTTTAAAACAGGCTTTTCCTCGATTTTTTTTGGTATTTTTCTTAGTAAACCCTTTCATTTGATACCCATATTGTAGGAGTGCATTAAATATAACTAGTCCGCCATCTTGGGTGTTCCGCCATGTTGTATTCAGAATGACGTCACACAGCTAACCATGTATTGTCATCCAAACTAAACGTGTATATGTTAACGGAAATGTATGAAATCCGTCATTGTATACAATACCTAGGAAATGTATATAATTCCAAGAATCTCCCGGAAATATGTGAAATGAATTATATTTGATACATTTCCTAGGAAATTTACACAGTTGGGGTAGGTTAGAACTGCGACCTCCAAACACGAGCCGAGCGAGCAAAGCGAGCGTGCCGCAGCAGCGGCCGGCGAAGTGCCAGAAACGCTTGTGCTTGCGTTAAGCGGTTGTCACATTTCCGCTCAGCTAAACTACTTCATGATGTGGTCAATAGACAGTGAAACATTTCATGAAATGCGACCATTTCATGAAATTTTATTATATTTCATGAAGTAAGCAAATCTACAATATGGCCAAGACAAATTCACGTCGCTTATTCAGGTTAGGTTAGGTTGTTTCATTCATTTTATTCACAAAAAGCATTCGTTTTATACGTTTCCTAGAGCAATTTCGGAATTTTATTTAATTCCTAGGAAATGTATACATTATGTGTGTATTAAAAAATATTTTATACATTTCCTAGGAATTGTATACAATTTCAAAATTTCATACATTTCCGGTAACATATACAAAATTTCAGCTGAATCGGTTCAAGAGATCTGCTTCAAAATTGAGTTGCAAGATTTCACCCGAACATATATAGTTAGTTGAATACATACATTGCAAGTTAAATAAAAGCTTGTAATAAAAATAAAAGGAAATGTTTAACTGAAAGCCGAAAAAGCTAGGCTATATTTGGACAGAGAGTTGGAGAATCACTGTAATATTAAAACATGAAAACTGATGCATGAGTTTGATAGGATTCAAAATTAATTAACTTCTGAGTTACTCGTAATTAAATTTGTAATTTCACACGCATGGAATTCATCCAATAGCTTGAAAATTCCAAATTCAAGTGGACATTAAAGGATTTCATTTAAACTATTAATCTTCTTCTTATCGTGTAGGTATAGTCAAGAGTGTTGCGAACTTGGTTGACCCTGGTGTCAGAGTTTTCAAACCACACAATGGCCTCTGACTTTAACGACCGTAATCAATCGACAACAATCGGGACCGACAGCTTAACGTGCCCTCCGAAGCACGGAAACGCTTGTGATAAATTACCACTTTGGTCACCCATCAGGTTTCGTGCCTCTGTGTACGATGCTTAACCTCATCGATCGGTCGAGATCAGCGAGCGCCACTGGACTATGAACTATTAATACCGAAATGAGAGACCAAGTTAACACTAAACCATTTTACACAACTACACATTTATTTAACTATACCTTATTAAAACAACGTACGATTTTGATAATTTGATTTGTTTAATAGGTATTGTTTATAATTTTTTAAATTAATTTTAATCACCACTCACGAAGTATATTGTAAACTATCATTTAATATAATTACATAAACTGTAAAACACAACTTTGTCATTTAGAATGGAGAATTTTTCAAACCATGCACTATATCTCCGAAACTAACCATAGAACGTTTTTTCCCCTCCCGTATTTTGTTCAACGCGTTTAGATACACAACATACCAAATTATACAATAAATTTACAGAGGTTTTTTTTCCATTACTTGGTATGGCGGTGTACTTTTACTGAAATATACGGTATTTAAATTCTTTCCTGTTTCTAAATCTTTCCTAATACATATAAGTAGGTAACACAAAAAAGACACTAGATACTCGAAGTCCCAAACTAAGTCCCTTGTGTCGTAGTTCCCTTGGAACAGACACAAAGACGGTCATGAAAATCTATGACCCAAGTAATTGCCTTGACTGGGAATCGAACTCAGAGCCAGTCGCTCAAGAGGCAGCGCCACTACCACTCGGCCAAATTGGCCATCACTTAATATTTGACTAGCATCTTGTCTTCGTTCAAAATTAATCTTCTTCTTAATTATATAATTATATATAATTAAGAAGAAGATTATATATTCCAATTATATAAATCAAATCACAGATAAATTTATTAACATTTATATGGTTTGGACTTATATCTAGTCAGTAAAATGTTTAATTCGACGAAGATTTATATAACGAATTTCATCGACTTCCAAGAATTACGTTAACCCTGAGTATCATAAACACAACCAATAAACAAAGTTAGACTGAAGTTAGTTAGAGTTGAAATCTAGGTTTGTTTGTCACAGAATAAAGCCACTGTTGTGGTTGCGTCTGTAGAAATATGAAATGATAAGAAATAGAAGGCCAACTTATGTTTTCCTTTATAGGAAAGACTCTTAAATTAGAAGGTTGGAAGTGGGCATTTACTCTACGAAACTTCGTACGCACTCCTTAAAATTTGATAGGTATACGGATTCCAAAATCGATCGAACCCAGTCGGAAACCCTGTACCTTGTGCATACACAGGTAGAAAAAAGATCCCCATAAAACCAGCAGGGATACGGATCGGGTACCGGGTCACACATCCTCACCATACACGAGGCTCAGGGATTGACGTCCGAAAAGCTGGTGATTGTGCGCACAACAACGACCAGGCAGGAGCTACACGACAGTATCCCACATGCTGTGGTTGCCATATCGCGCCATACCGCCAGCTGCAAATATTATGCAGATGATGGAAACGATGTGATAGGCAGATTCATCAAAGAAGCAGAGGCGGCAGGCAGGGGAAAAGTGGTCAATTACAACCTCAAAATGGCGATCAAAAGTCGAGACAGAGCCATCATGGATGCCTTGAGGTCTGGATGCAACGGTGAAGAAACGTAATTGATTTATATATATCTATATTTATTATAGCAATTTATTAACTGTACTGTGGAAAGTATAGTAAAATATTTTTAAAAGAAAAAGCAAGTATTAACAAGAAAACTGAATCTAGACAAGGGCACGGACATCGAGTCTGTGGTAATATCTTTTAAAAAAAGTGAAAAATTTAATGAAACATTATTTTTATGAGATGGGTCACTCTTGACTGCCATCTTGGCCAAGGTCATAGATGAGGTCGACGATAGAGTGAGTTAACCCAGAAAACGCCATTAAGGTATTGGTAATCCTCGCACCGACCGAACACAGCAAGATGTTTCGCGTCGGACTTCGTTAGGAGGGTGGTCGCGAACCAGACGGCCCTTTACAGACTAGAGCCTATCATACCTGATGGGAGTATAGGATGACACTTCAAATTCGAAACAAATTAATAGAAGGCAAGTCTCATTTTTGTTTCCGTAGTCGCCTCTTACGACACCCACAGAAAAAGATGAGGTGGTGTTATTCTCAACCAATCACTATATGGCACATACGCATAAAATCTATATTGCCTCTACTAGAAGAATAATAAATTTACTGCTGCAGTCTTAGAAAATTATATTCAGGGAAATTGTTTCGTCGCAACAATAGGAAAAAATATTTTCTGTGTGATTGAATGTAGCCACAGTAACGACTTCTATTGTTGGTAAGTCTACGATACCAGTGAAAGGTAAGGTGTCAAAGTTGTGTCCAAATTAGTAGGAACTATTCGACCAAATAACTCGGACCTTTGTAGCCACGGCAACTTTCCTAATTGGTTTACATTTGAAAGGTCACGCTGAAATGGTCGAGCTTTAGTTAGATATTATTATTTTATTACTAGTAAGTTCTTTTTCTACGCTTCAGATTCAGCAAGAATTTTGAATTTCCGAATATCAGTTGGATTCAGTTCGTCGGAATCTGAGGTGGCGTCCTATGGTTTCATGCAGTGTGGTAGGCTTTGTAAAGGGCCGTCTGGTTCGCGACCACCCTCCTACCGAAGTCCGACGCCAAACAGCTTGCTGTGTTCCGGCGGTGCGTGGGAGTCATCATATCATCATCATCATATCAGCCTATTGCAGTCCACTGCTGAACATAGGCCTCCACCAAAGTGCGCCACTTTGCACGATCCTCCGCTTTTTTCATCCAGCCATTACCCGCTATCTTCTTTAGGTCATCTGACTATCTGGCTAGGGGGCGCCCTACACTACGTTTGCCAAGACTTGGTGTCCATTCGAGAACCTGTCTACTCCCACTGCCACTTCAGTGGGCTGGCCATGTCTGTCGCAAAACCTACCTTTGGATAATATCCATCACTCCGGTTTTCTGTCGGATGACCTCGTTTCGGATTCTATCCCCATAGCGAGATGCCGAGCATGGAGCGTTCCATAGCTCGCTGAGCGACGTGCAATCGGTGGGAGTACCAGTGCCTTAATTGGCATTTTCTGGGTTAACTTGTTCCATCGTCGACCTCATCTATGACCTCGGTCAAGATTGGGGTCAAGAGTTAACCGTCAAGAGTTAACGGGTTGCACTTCGGGAGTGCCAGCAGAAGTGAAAACTTGAACATTACCTAACGTTGATATTTTGGAATGATTAGGGAACAGTTTCGCACGAATTGCTTTAATAATCAGTATAAAAATACTATCATTTAAGTGATAAATACAATATTCATTTATTGCGCTATCATACACAAACATGACAATTTATATCACATTAAAAATTAACCACTTCAGAATTATTACAATTATTTTATATTACATTAAAAAGTTTATCTCTCAGAAAAATCTACTTCCATCCATAATTTCAACGACTCTTTCATCATCATTATTACCAGAATCAGTAAAAAAAAAGTTTTCACTCTCCCTCCGCCTTACGCATTTTCGATTCGTCCGATATGACTTTGTACGTGCGTAATCGTTATATTTTCATAAAATGATATATCTATGTATTTTAGAACTTGCGAGGTATGTTTTAGGTGTGAATATCTATTTTATTATATCAGTAATGTATTGCACTTCTATTGTGATAAAACTGGCAGGTAAATAATAAAAAAACCGGCCAAGAGCGTGTCGGGACACGCGCATTGTAGGGTTCCGTAGCAGCATGGTTCAAATATGCAGCTGGCTTCTTAATTCTACGAGCATATGGACGGTTGAATTGCTAATAATGTCTAATAAAAACGAGGTCACCAAGAAAAAAGGTAACTAAAGGAGAAATGTAGATTCTAGCGCCGCAAGGATAAAAAAATCATCTGTTTAATAACCACCTCGCGTGGATGCAAATGGTTGTATAAAAATTGTTTACATTACGTATTCATTTAAAACGGGTGTACTAACGTTAGTCATAGTTAGAGATGAAAGAGACTGTCTTTTAAGGCTTATTAAAAAGACTCCCCTCCATCTTACAGTACTTGACTCTAAAATTAAGACTAAAAGTTCGAGTTTTTATTAATAAGATTTAGTAGAAAAGATTAAAAACTGAAACGACTCGAGTTGTTTTCAAAATACTAAAAGACTTAACCAACTCCAGCTAATTTTAAAAGACTTAAACGACTCAAGTTCTTTTATGTAAAAGGGATCGCACCGCAGTTTGTGTGTGATATTAAATATTTCTTTTGTAACCTATCAACCAAAAGGAATAATTAACGCCTAAACCACTAAATACATTTTGATAACATTTGACAAGGAGATAAAATGAGATATTTACATTCTATCAACACATACCTTACGACTGTCGACTTCCCAGATAATGAGTCGCCAGTCTTTTAAGTCCTTTAAGCTGTTTAAGTAACAGCTCAGTTTTTTACGTTAAAAGACTTAAACTAAAAAAGCTAGTCTTATGACTCTTATCTCTTATCTCTTGATGTCTTATGACACCACCAAAAACCTATTAAACGACACCTAAAATGTCAATATGTTACAGCTTGGCTTTCGACCTCGCCTCACTTTTAGTATTGAACCTTGTAAACATATTCTTATTAATTCCAAAAACTTTTGGCACTTGGTCGACTATCACTCACAAACTTGAAAGGCATTTTTAGAAACAACCGTTTAGCTGGTAGAGGGGGGGGACACTAACTTTAGTTTTGGGCTAAATACAACAGAATGGAAGTATTTAATGCGCGAGCGAAGCGAGCGCGAAATTTTTTTTATTACAAAAAAAAAAAAATTTTTTAGCAACAAAAGTATTGTTAGGAATAATTCCGAGCTGGTGCTAAAGAGCAGGTCGCGTGGCGATTGTGTATAATTTTGATGTCATTTTCGTAATTAACACCCCCAAAAACCTATAACGACACATGAAATGTCAATATGTTACAGCTTGGCTTTCGACCTTGCCTCACTTTTAGCGTGGAACTTTGTATGGCACTTGTTTTGGATTAGGCTGAACTTCGTCGTAAATGCTAAATGCTCGTGAAATATTTAACATTTTTTTTCATTTTAAAAATTAATTTTTCGCAAACGGACTGCTGAATCGAAAAACGTTTGTAGTAAACCCCTTTCTTTTAAAAAACTATCCTATGACATCCCACTCGATGATATCGGCGAGAAAAAAATCCGTCGCCCTTTCACTTTTTCGGGTGTATGGGAAACACCCGAAAAGTTTTTTTACAAAATTTTATTTTTTATATTTGTCGGCGCAATTAATATTTACGAACATGCCAAATTGCAGCTCTTTAGTACCAAGGATCTAATATTAGTAAATATATTCTTATTAATCCCAACAATGTTTTGCACTTGGTCTACCATTACTCGCAAACTTGAAGGGCCAACTTATGTTTTATAGTTTTCCTTTTAAATTTGACGTATATTCTACCTCTGTGAATTTTTCCAAATTTTCAGAAACAACCGTTTAGCTGGTAGAGGGGAGGGACACTTGTGTTTGACAAAAATTTTCACTTTAAAAATTTATGATTCGCAAACGGAGTGCTAAATCGAAAAACGTTCTTAGTAAACCCCTTCTATCTTTTAAAAAGCTATTTTATGACACCCCATTCGATGATATTGGCGAGAAAAAAAAAATTCATCGCCCTTTCACGTCTATGGGAGACACCCGAAAAAAAATTTTTTTCTAAGGTTTTACTCTACAGTTCTGTCGGCGTGATTAATATGTATAACCTTGCCAAATTTTAGCTCTGTAGTACCAAGGGTTTCTTAGAAAACCCGCGGACAGACGGACAGACGGACAGACGGACATGGCGAAACTATAAGGGTTCGTAGATTACTACGGAACCCTAAAAATAAGGTGATAATAAATAAAATTGTAAAAGAAACGCTCGTTCAAAGTTACTTCGTCGCGTTGGTTTCGTTGACATCTGTCACGAGATCAAGCTATTTTACCATAGGGCTGTCAGTCATTCGGGTTTCCACCCATACTTCAAAGTGCACAACGCTGCTAAAGAAGTTTTCACTTTTAAAATGGTGGCAACCCTATCCTACGCATTTTCGATCACATCTGACGATCACGGTCACGTGACATCTGACGCGAGTTCATCGCGAGTTTAACATTTTTTCCCCATACTAAAAGTGCTCAACGCCGCTAAAGAAGTTTTCACTTCAAAAATATAGCCTGTTTTCATTGAAGATGCTATGACGTCAAGTTTACAACAAATGGGACCTACCCCAAATAGCTGGTATGATAGAGTCGCGTCCCTTGCTCCATGTGCGTATGGGATCACTTTAAATTGATTAGCTAAATTTTAGGGGGTGGTCCACGAAACTGAACAACTTTCCCTCGGGAACCTTCATGAAATTCTTCACAAAAAATTTTGAGTTCCTGAACGCACCAGTTGTATTTGAGCCGAATTTTTTTACCTAATATGGTGTCTTGAGGAAAGTTATTCAGTTTCACGGGCTGACTTAGGGCCCCGATAATGTAACTTCAATTTCATACAAATGATGACTGGTTTGATTGGTGTGGTGGTGCCACCGCCAACTGAATTTTCAGTTGCTAGGTAGTTTATAACTTTACGTTCGGTTGGCGGTGGCGCTGCTGGTCGGGGTGGTTGTCAGCAAGTATATGAAAATTAAATAGTTCTTAATTTTGCCACCAGAACCATCCAATATACATTGCTGGTATTTGTGTTCACCGCTTTTGTAATTTTACTCGATCGCACGGAAAAAAACAACGGGTTGCACTCCGGGAGTGCCGGCAGAAGTGAAAACTTGAACATTGACGTTGAGCATTAATATGGAAATAAAACAAAATACACAAAAAGAGTCCGTTTTTCTCTCAGGATTCGAACCCTCGACCAAAAGCTTACAATCAAAATCAAAAATACTTTATTTTCATAGAACATACAAAGTGTTTCTTGAAATCTGGCAACTTTTCCACTCGACCAAACTATCTACTTTCAATCCAGTAAAATAATCTATCGGTATTTGCGCACTATGTGCGAATAATCGTTGACATCGTTGACATCTATCACAGAGATAATTTTACCATAGGGCTGCCATCCGTCCGGATTTCCACCCATACTTCAAAGTACACAACGCTGCAAAGAAGTTTTCACTTCAAAAAAGGTGGAAACCCTATCCTACGCATTTTCGATCAGGGTCACGTGACATCTGACGCGAGTTCATCGCGAGCTTAACATTTTTTCCCCATACTAAAAGTGCCAGTGCTAAAGAAGTTTTCACTTCAAAAATAAATATAACATTTTTATTATTATTTTTTAAACTCTACCGAAAAATCATTTAGGATGGTTGCATTAATTCAGGGATTCATTTTATAGTAAGAGGTTATTTACACCATGTATTGTGTCAAGAACAGCCTGCGTGGACTACATGTTATAACGTGCACAGCAGTAGTGGGATAAAATGTAGTTTATGTCCTTTCTCAAAGTCTAATCTATCTGTGTACCAAATTTCATCCAAATCGGTTCAGTAGTTTAGGCGTGAAAGTGTAACAGACAGATAGAATACTTTCGCATTTATAATATTAGTAGGGATTAGGGTAGGTACAGGGTACCTACCACGATCGTTTAAAAGCATTTCTGTTTAGGATCCAACTTTGAACTGCTTCGCAATTGGAATGTGTTTTAAAATGGTACCATGATGGCGCTGCTTTTGAACTGCTCGGTTGTCTATGGACAATTTTAAATGTCTACATAAATTGTCGCTGGTCTGCCTTTGAATCGCAACAGCGCCAAAATTGAATCGCTTATAAGCCATCATGGTACGAATAAGCGTTGCAGACTTGTTTAGGTCCTGAATTGGATCGCGCTAAGCGATCATGGTAAACCTCCAGATCACACATTTCCTTTTCCTCTGTAGTTAATAGCAACGAAAAGTAAGAAAGTTCGTTAGTTTCACAATATAAATCGAGTTTAAAAACTTCTCAAGTATTCTCCTAGGCTAGTAGATATAGGGGCAGTCCGAAGACTGGACTAGACTAAGAAAAAGTGTATTTAGTTAGACATCATTACTGAAGTTATCCGGAACTCGGAACTTTTTCTTACTTTTATTCAGATTTTAAAAGGTGAACTCCTTGAACTTTTCCACTTACATTCTTGGTAAAGGAAAGGTGACTTGATATATCTACGGTAGACAAAGTGTTTCGTTCGTCCATTTAGGTACTAACTGAAATAAAAAGTAAAATATTTTGAAAACTTTTCATTTGTTTAATTTTATGTATCATGTTGTAGAATAAAAAAAAACTGTGACTAACGTAAAACATTTGCATGCTTACATGTAATCTACATGTGCTCGCTCGTGGAATGCGCCGAGATCCTATGTCAAAATGTCAACATTGACAGCGCCAGAGGGCGAGCAAGCCTTTGCGCGGAGCTCTCGCGTAATCATAGGGAAGTTTCACCGTCAGCCGAATCGCGTGCCGCACGAGTTAGTCGCGCATCATGCTCGAGCTGCTGGAAACATTGTACTTAATACACATATCAACGCGGTCTAGGGATATTGCACGATTTTTCATACAAAAGAGGTCTGTTTGAGAAGTTATAACAGCGTATTTGAGATACATGGAGGGCTATAATTTTAAGACGAGCAAGTGCTAAACTTGAATTTCCAATTGTAGTCAATAAATTTAGTTTTACTTGAAATTTGTGAAAACGTGACGAAAATTAAAAAAAAATTTGCGTAAATTCGACCATTTTCATACAAAAATCAGGCAAAAAGTGCATTTTTGTTTTCATTTCCATCACGTTTTCACTTTCAAGTAAAACAAAATTTATTGACTAGAATTTAACATTCAAGTTTAGCACTTGCTTGTCTGAAAATTATATCTCTCCATGTATCTCGAGTATGCTTTTATAGCTTCTCAAACAGGCCTCTTTTGTATGAAAAATCGTGCAATATCCCTAGACTGTGTTGATGTGTATATTATAAAAGATAATAATCATCTGTAATGAATACTATTTTCTCTGAAATAAGCGAAAAAACAAGAACATTCCCTGAGGAATAAAAGTCAACAAATAGGATGAAAGTTCCCTTCCTCCATGCAGTGTTTAGCGAAAATCCCTAAGGATATGAGTATACTAAAACGTTGGTGCTTAAACTTACTTTTTCCGGCAATCAGGGTAACGAGTCCCTTCATGATTTACAACTCTGAACAATTCTCCAACTCCATTTACTACCTACTAGATAAGCTTTATCTCAGCAGTTCTCAAAGTATGGGTCGTGACCCACTGGTGAGCCATGCCACAGGTCTTTCGCAGAATTTTGTAAGGTAACTTGGCTCTCATTAAAAAAAATGAAATTAATGAAAATATTTTTTTTAACATTGTTTTGTAAAAGGATGATAACGAAAATAGCAGTAATAAAGAAATTTGAAAAGGTCTGTGAACCACCTTAATGAATGTTAGGTGAGTGCAATAAGAGAAGTCAGTTTATAGCTCACTTCTACTAACAAAAACAACATTCACAAAAAATAAACATTTGACAAAAAGAACATTTATATAAGAAAAATAATTTTCCAAAAACGTATGAGTCACCGACAGACTACAATGCCTGTTAGCAGATAACCACAAGCTTATTTGGCAAAACTCTGTTTTTACTGATTCACTACAGAAGTGAGACTGCTCACTAAGTATAACTTTATCATTAGTCTTTTTACGATCTTACTGATCCTTAAAGTTTTTATCCTTTTATTAACTAGGTCAGGTTACCCTATCGCTGGGGCTCGCTTTCCAATTCAAAAAATCTCTGGAGTATATTCTTTCGAACAAAAAGAGAAATTTGAAAATTGGTCCATAATTGGCAAAAAAATATATACCTATACAGCCGAACATAGAACCTAATCTTTTTTTGAAGTCGGTTAATTATTCACCCATTGGTGGAACCACGCAGTAACGGATATGTCCACCGTTTTTTTTATCGAGGTGAGCCTTTAAATTGGGTGGATTTCTGTCTAGACAACTTTGGGAACCAGTGCCCAAGCTTATTTGGCGAAACTCTGCTTTTACTGATTCCCTACAAAAGTGAGACTGCTCACTAAGTATAACTTTATCATTAGTTTTTTACGATCTTACTGATCCTTAAAGTTTTATCCTTTTACTAACAAGGTCAGGTTACCCTATCGCTGGGGCTCGCTTTCCAATTCAAAGTCAAACAGGGCGTTGCAACTTTGATGTTAGTTTTAGGAGTAATTACCCTATTATGATAAATCTAGCTGTTTTAGCAGTCGGTTTTCGGAAGACTGGTGTGACGCGTCAGTCTGGATGAGACTACGGCGTATTACAGCCATTTCTTTACTTGGTATTGGCGACTTTGCTGCTCCCTATTATAATACTCAAAAATACTCTTTAAATACTCTGACATCGACAAAATCACAAAAATTGTGGAGAATTGAATGAAATTCTTATCAAGTTCTCCTCATACTTGATTATCGGATTTTTCTAGCAATATTTATGTAAAAAATACATTTAATTAAAACTTAACAAGATGGTTCCACAGCCACTTTAACCGCAATAAGGGAAAGCGTCTTGTCCGCTATTCATTCACTTTTTGCTATGAACTCGGTCCATAGATTACTTCATTTTAAGCCGGTTCCTTAAGTCCATGGGATTAGGAGAGGGGTGACCTACTTGTCCCTTTCTAGTCTCGTCACAGTTAAAAACATTTGTATTGAGTTGTTGTTTTAAAGTTGCGGGACTTAATACAGGACAAATGTTTATTGTATAGGAGTACCTAAAACTACTCTGTTCATCGTGAAACATTAGAAAGAGACAGCTGTTTCTTTTCATGATGTAAATAAGACAGAGATAGATTGAGTTGTAGAGTGAATGTCATATCTTTAACAGGCTGCGCTTTTAAATATTTAAAATGTTTTCGCTTTGATGTGAACTGCTAATTTCTGAAACTTTCTTTTTTATCTAGCACTTTGTTCCGTAATTGTATAAGAAAATGCTCTAAAAAGTTATGGAAATTATGTGGTGTTTACATTATTTACTTGAAATAACTCTAAAATTAAAAAAAAAATTACCACGCCCGAAAATCCATACTTATTACTTATTTACTTATACACTTATATACTCTTATACTTATTACTTATATAATATTAAATATAAATATTATAAATGCGAAAGTAACTCTGTCTGTCAAATAAACACACAGATACATACGCCAAACTTATAACACCTCTTTTTTACGTCGGGACTTAAAAAGGAAAGTGCCTACTATCTATTCACCATGGTACTTTGAGTGAGATCAAAATAAGTACACCAGATATTTTCATCAGGCTTCAAAAAGCTTTGGAGAATGGTAAACACGGGACAACGCAAATGTCTTGCTAATATTACTATTGTCCTGCTCTTAAAGGATTTTGCGTGACCCGTGAGATTTGAAGGCAAGTCCGGGTAGTCTTTACATTTGAAACGCGTAGCCGGGGGATGCTTTACGACCAGTGTTGCCAACTCGCGAAAATTTCACTCGTTTCTCGAGGAGAAGTTTAATTAAAGCAATATACTTGTGTGTTATGAATAATATTAGAATATATCAGCAAAGATATCATGATGAATTCCAAGTAAGGATATGTTTTTGACTGGGGTTTGGTTAATTGATTTTTTAAAAATAGCACGGATCTAATAAAAGTAGTCTACCTATAAAATTAACTAGACAAGTGTCCAATTTGATTAAAATGCTGCAAAAAAAATCGTACAATTATAATGTTTATGCATTATGCTGTGCCAGCGCCGATTTCGTCTGTGCAACACGGGCAGCACAGTGCAGAACTTTGTTTTATGTTTGTAAGTGTTTTTTAGTTTTATCTTTAATTTGTCTTTGTTTTTGTCTTTGCGTCTGTAAAGTGTCTTCTGTGTTTCTATATTGTGATGTCTGTGTTGTACGCCGAAATAAAGCATTTTCTATTCTATTCTACTCTAATAGTTTCCTAGAATTTCTGATCCGGGAGTATTCGTAGAAACCGTTGAAATAGGATAACATTTCGCAATTCTCTTGCATTCTAACGATGGAAGTGCCTTGATGGATTTATAAATAAGTTAGAAAAACTTTAGGGGGTTATTCTTCCAATGCAATTGAACAACCTACGTAAAACTCTTAAAAATGTTTTCATCTTCATGTAATACAAAGGTTAATCAGTTGATCGCCCAAGTTTTTAGGAGAAGCGAATGTTTTTTCGCATTTCAACCTAAGTTACTTAAATAAAAACTACTTTTAGCTAACTAATTTAAAGTGACCCAACATGCTATTAAATTAAATTAAATATATTTATGAAGAAAGTATTTTACAAGTTTAAATTTCGCACTGATGCTCACACTAGGATACCCTGTGTTTTATTATTATTTTTTATTATTTTTTTATTAATGAAGGG